>SKCR01027724.1:0-159081 GCA_019454045.1 Zanthoxylum bungeanum
TTGATAACAAAACTTTTGGCCTCTTGAAAGTCTCCAAACTTTCATTTGAATGTGAAAATCCAAGCTCCAAGCTTGATGTTGATTCAAGCTCAATGGGAATAGTTTCCCTATCACCTAGAATGATTCTTTGATGTGCTAGCAATGGAGATTTTGCAACAAAATCACCAAGTTTCTTGCATGTGATTCTCGGCCAAGGAAGAAACAAATGGAGAAGATATTTTCTTTCCAAAACCGTGAATGAGAGAGAGGGAGATGAAGTGGTGTTGATTTATTTTGATTTCAAAAATCAAAATGATGATATACCAAACCAAGTTTAGGTAATGGTCAATCATTCCATCAACTTTTCAACTTGTGTGTAGAACAAGTTTCCATCATTTTCCTTCACTAACTTCCATCACCAAAAAGGTGAATGAATGACTAGTGATGTGACATGTGGGCCCCACTTGATTCAAAATCCGAGTGGGCCCGCAACACATCATGGGCTTGGGTTCGTTAATTTTGAATTAACGAATTTTCCGTTGCGACGTAATTAAATCAAATTTAATTAAATAATTGTGCTAGCAAAATTACTATTCATGTCGCTCGTGAATTAATTCTAAATTAATTCATTCGCCCGAATTAAAATCTAATTTTAATTCCATTACGAAATCTAATTTCATTTAATATATCTAATATATTATTTTTATCGATTAATTCCAAATTAATCGTTCTCTCTCTTCTAATAGTATTTTATCCCAGATAAAATCTCTCCGCAATTAATCCTAGATTAATTTTTTTTGAATCATATGTCATCGGTGAATCTTCGGGAAGCAACCCATGAGATCCCTGGATATGTTGGCAGTAAATCCGATCGTCGGACTATCCGAACACGTACGTACCTCGTACTACATTCTTACCGATTTACGGGAAATGGTTGGCTTCTAGCAAAGCACTGTGCCTACCTAATTCACTAGAAATATTATTAAAGGAATATATAATCTATGTCAGGCGTAGTATAAATAGTATTACGTATTACGATCTAGTATCGGATGTCACATGCAAGGCCTGGGGCAGGAATATTGTTTGCCCCGTACAAATCATATATCAGATCACAAGCAACTAGCCACTTTAATCGGATAATCATGACCTCGTCATGTTATCCTGATGGTTGCAACCCATTAGAGTACTAGTTCTGTATCCCTGCGTGATCATCATCTCCATATGACTGAAGTGATACTTCCGTCTAGACATCACACCCAATACACTACGATTCTCAATAAACCCAGAAGAGGCGTACATAGAACCTGTTAAAGTCTTGGACAACCAAAACCAAAGCGTATTGATTGTCGCAAGTACTAGCGATGCAAGTCTCAGATTGAGACCAAATACACCTACCCTGATGCGGATTCCCATAGACACATAGTTATACTACCAATGGGATTCTGCGAGGTCTATCTAGAGCGAAGCTGTTTTCGTACCATCGGTAAACACAACCTCCTATCACACTTGCATAAGTATCCAATACTTAAATATATGAGATCTATGTTGTTACACTTCCATAACACGCACAAGTGAAATACTAGTCTATTCTGCATTATCGATGTCCAGTCTCGATAATACTACGACTAGGGATATTTAATGATTAAACCTTTATGGATTGATATTGTCTCATATCTAATAATTCGGAACTAATCATAATGAATTTTATCATTTATATATATTTAAGTAATCAAATTACAAAATGATAAAATGCAAATTTCGTTCTCACATCGTTAATTTGTACAAAAACCACAGTGTTTTTTACAAATAGTGACGCTATAGGTCATAATTGTCCAACAATCTCCCACTTGGCCTATAGCCAGTCACTCAAGCATCTAACATCTGAACTATGTACATGTCGCTCAAACTTTTGCTGAGGAATACCTTTCGTCAGCGGATTTGCAATGTTGTCCTCTGATGCGACCTTCTCGATCTTCACATCGCCATGATGTATGATCTCATTAATCAGATGGAAACGTCAAAGAACATGCTTGGATCATTGATGAGACCGTGGTTCCTTAGCCTGCGCTATAGCCCCTTATTGTCACAATACAATGGAACGGGCTCAGCTGCTAACGGAACTACTCCTAATCCAATTAGGAATTTACGAATCCAAACTGCCTCTTTTATTGCTTCAGCTGCTCAATGTACTCCGCTTCTGTTGTTGAATCGGAAACAGTCTCTTGCTTGGAAGATTTCCAGCTTACTGCTCTGTTATTCAAACAAAATAGGTACCCGGATTGTGACTTACAGTCGTCTTTATCGGTTTGGAAACTTGCATCGGTAAACCCAGTTACCTCAAGTTCTCCATCTCCATAGATTGAGAAAACATCCTTAGTTCATCTAATATACTTAAGGATATTCTTAACCGCCATCCAGTGACCATCACCTGGATCGGCCTGATAGCGACTACACAAGCTCAAAACATACGAGACATCAGGTCGCGTACATATCATGGCATACATGATCGATCCGACTACCGAGGCGAACAGGATCTGACTCATGTTGTCTCTCTCATCTTGAGTTTTATGACACATGTCCTTGTTGAGTTTCAATCAAGTCCCAAGGATCACAAACATGCATAAAAACGAGTTGAATACACAAAGGAGTAAGGCGGAATTCATACTCACATTGATGGGTTTTGATGAAATGAAGAACAAGTTGCGTTTTTGATGCACATCAAGCTCGGCAGTAGCTTCCTCATGCAGTGGACTGCTCGGTTGGGGACTGGTTTGCCTCCTTCATGTTCGGCCATTGAAGACTCCATTGAAGCTTCAAGCTTCAAGCTTTCCAAGCTCACAAATTCGTTTCCCTATCACCATAATATAACCCATGTGTGTGCTAGCACTACTCATCTTCAATTTGCTTCTCAAAATTTCGGTCTAACCAAAAATTAGAGAAGAAAATCGGCTTGAAGCCGTGAAGGAGAGGAAGATGAAAGAGAGAAGGAAAAGGAGGAGACCGTGAGTGGTGAGTGAGAGAGAGAAAATGATATTTGGGTTATATATTTATTTTTTATTTTCCAAAAACAAAAACAAATATATAAATCATTTCATATATCAAAAGTTAAAAAAGAAAAAAAAGTTAATTAATGCTTTTCATCCTTTCTACTTTTTACTTTAAGTCACATCACATCACTTTAATAAAGTGACATGTTGTCAAGTCACATCACTCAAAGTGACAATTGATTTGACGCATGATGTGACTAACGATTTGAAGCTTGATGTGACTTGCGTGCAGCGCTCGAATTCGAAATGCGAATGCGCTCGCAATCACTCTAGGGCTCGGGTTCGCTAATTCCAAATTAACGAATTTTCCCTCGCGTCGTAATTAAATGATTACGCCTAACGAAATCACTATTCACGTCGCTAACGAATTAATTCTAAATTAATTCGTTCGCCCGAACTAAAATCTAATTTTAATTCCGCGTCGAAATCCAATTTCTTATAATATATCGAATATATTATTTTATCGATTAATTCCAAATTAATCATTCTCTCTCTTTAATTAATATTTTATCCCAGATAAAATATCTCCGCAATTAATCCCAGATTAATTTTCTCTCTCTTCTAATTAATCCCAGATTAATTAAAGTGCGAGTTATACATCATCGTGTTAGACATTATGTCCCATAGCGTCACTGTTTGTAAATGATATTGTATTATTGTACAAAATTAACTATGTGATAATGAAATTGCCTTTTGCCGTTTTGTAATATTATTTACTTTGACTTATAAATGGCGAAAGTCCATATGATTAGTACCTGGACTGAGAATGATATGAGACAGTATCAGTCCCCAAAGGTTTAATCATTAAATATCCCTAGTCGTAGTATTATCGAGACTGGACATCGATAATGCGGAATAGACTAGAGTATTGCGCTTGTGCACGTTGTGAGGGCACAACGGCATAGTTCTCATATATTTAAGTATTGGATACTTATGCAAGTGCGATAGGAGGTTGTGTTTTACCGATGGTACGGAAAACAGCTTCGCTCTGGATAGACCCCGCGGAATCCCATTGGTAGTATGTCTACGTGTCTATGGGAGGCCGCATCAGGGTAGGTGTATATGGTCTTAACCTGAGACTTACATCGCTAGTACTTGCGACAATCGGTAAACTTTGGTTTTGGTGGTTGGGGACCTTAACCGGTTCTGTGTACACCTCTTCTGGGTTTATCGAGAATCGTAGTGTACTGGATGTGATGTCAAGATGGAAGTATCGCTTCAGACATATGGAGGTGATGATCACGCAGGACACAGAACTAGCACTCTATAAAAGGTTGCAACCGTCGGGACAATATGACCAGGTCAGGATTGTCCGATTTAAAGAGACTAGTTGCTTGATGTCCGATATATGTTTCGTACGGGGCAGACACATCTCCAGCCCCAGGCCTAGCATGTGATCATCCGATACTGGATCGATGTACGCAATACTACGGTATACTACGCCTGATACAGATTATATTCCTATAAGAATATTTCTGGAGAATTGGGTAGGCATGGCGCTTTGCTAGAAGCCAACCTTGTCTTGTAAATCGGTAAAGACGTAGTACGAGGTACGTACGTGTTCGGATTATCCGACGACCGTATTTACTGCCAAAATATCCGGAGATCTCTTGGGTCGCTTCCTGAAGATTCACCTATGATATTTGATTCGAACTTAATTAATCTTGGATTAATTGCGGAGAAACTTTATCTCGGATAAAGTGCCTTATTTAGAGAGAGAGAACGATTAATTTGGAATTAATCAGTAAAATTATTATATTCGATATAATGATTGAAATTCGATTTCGACGCCAAATTAAAATTAGATTTTAATTCGGGCATACGAGTTAATTTAGAATTAATTCGTAAGCGACGTAAATAATAATTTCGCTAGGAGCGATTATTTATTTAAATCCGATTTAATTAACGTCGCGACGCTAGCTCGGTATTTCGGAAATATCGAACCCGAACGCGTGAGTGGACGTGGGCCCACTTTCATTGGGAAACGTGTGGGGCCCACATGACACATGTCATTATATGCATTATTTTATTGATGATGCATTGCATGGTGATAGTGTATTTTACACTCAAATGTTATGCATGGAATTTGAGTGTTGGACACTCTAAGCCTTTGCATGGCTTGTGTCATAGATTTATTATTATTAATAAATATTATGGCATAAATATAAATTGATTTTTGGTATCAAAATCAATTAGAACAAAAAGAAATTTCTCTCCTCTCTCTCTTTTATGACCGAAACCTGAAACAGTTTTGGTCTTCATCTTCTTCAATTTTGGTTGCCAAAAGCTTGAAGAAAGGGTTGTTGTTTGGAACATGCAAGGCTAGCACCTTCAAAGGGATCAAAAGAGGTGATAGGGAAACCATCAAAGAGCTTGGAATACAAAAGCTTGGAGCTTCAAGTCTTCTTCCTCCTCTTGGCCGAATCTT
Source organism: Zanthoxylum bungeanum (assembly GCA_019454045.1). NCBI lineage: Eukaryota > Viridiplantae > Streptophyta > Magnoliopsida > Sapindales > Rutaceae > Zanthoxylum > Zanthoxylum bungeanum. The sequence continues at coordinate 5,455 of SKCR01027724.1, forward strand.
CCAACACTTGGAGCTTCCACCATTTGATCATCTTCTTCATCACATAGCTTTGTAAGTATGATTCCGCCATGCTTCAAGTCTTTTATATATATTCATTTATAGTATTTCATGAATGCTTAATCTTTCCTTGGGACATATTATAGAAACCAACAATGGTATCAGAGCCATGGTTAAGCATGAAATACTTTAGGTTAAAATTTGATAAAATGGTTGAAGCATGTTCTTGTGAAATTTAATGAATAAGTATGCTTGCATGTATATGAATGATGTTACATGGAATCAATTTTATGAAAAATGCATTGGATGATTTTTCCAAAAATTGAATGATTTTGTGATGAATTTGATTTATGAAATTTGATGTGTTGGATTGATGTGTGATATATAAATGAATGATTAAAAGCATGTTCTTGTGAAATTTGATGAATAAGTATGCTTGCATGTATATAGAATGATATTACATGGAATCAATTTTATGAAAAATGCATTGGATGATTTTTCCCCAAATTCATGCCTTGGCCGAATGTGTTGCTACTTGGAGTGGATTGGAATTTTTTGTGTTTAAGATCATTGGATGACTTAGAATGTGTACGGGACGTAGATTAGTAATTCAATCGGATTGAAAAACAAATCGACACAAAAAACTCACCTTGGCCGAATGTACAAGGACATGAAAAGGAGTTGATTTTTTGTTAAAATTAATGTTGGACATTTATTTTGAACAATAAATGATTAATAAATTAAATGGGTATTTTTTGAAATATTTGGTTTAATATATTAATCTTGGTTTTACACTTTAATTAATTGGACTTTAATGTTTGGAATATTAAAATTTAATTAATGGGCTTAATTGGTGAATTGGGCTTTTAATATTGTATTTGGGCCTAAATCACTCCATTAAGTCCAAATATAATATAATGGGCTTTAATAATTTAATTGGGCCTTATGGGCTTGAAATTGGTTTTATGGCACTTAAGGGTGATTCCTTATTTGGGCTTGGTAATTGGGTATGACCCACATTGACCAAAGCCCAAGCCTTAATAAATCAATTGAAAGCCCATTTGACTTGAATTAAATTAAACATTGGATGTTAGTTGGGCTTTGAGACCCAATAGAATTGGATTTAGAATCTAAGTCTTTAAAGCACATTAAAAGTGTAAACATTTAATTTGGAATTAAATAATTGAATTAGTATTGAATACGAATTAAATTAGATTTAATTAGTAGTTCGATATAATTCGTGAATTCGTACCTTATGTACTTATTCTCAATCGAGTTGGACTCGCGCAAAATCAAACCGTTGTTTGAACATTGGATGATCACTTAAACAAAGACTAATTAATTGGATTAGATTGGTTGTAAAGCATGTCTTGTTTGAATATATATGTATGTGATGAATGAATAGTGTATATCGGATGGATATTAGAAGGGAAAGGGTAATTTTAAATTATTGTAAATTTGGAATTTATAAATTGGACCTGCGTGTCCAGCCTTATCTCTTTATCTCTTTGTATTCTCTTCTCACCTAATTCCCCTCAATGTAAATGAGGTTTCTCTTATTGTATTATGTAATTGGGTAGAAGTAGAATAGTGCTAACGGGGAGAGGAAAGGGAGTGATTTGTTCTAGGAACAAGTTGTTTATATATCCATCCGATCACTATTAATTTACTTTACGCGCTTTATGATGTTTTAGAAGCATGCTTAAGGGTGTATGATGATGAGACCTAACAAAGATAAATAAATTGGTTGCCAATACGCGAAAATCCCTCATATTTATTAAGCGAATATCCTTCCATTGAATGGTTCTTGTTCAAGATCCGAAGTTGGCATTGGTTTGTTTTTGACCAAAGTCAAGACCTTTGTCAATGAAGGATGTACTTGAATCATGAGAGTTTTGTTGCATATCGGTGTCTTGTCCAAATCGTGATTTTTATTGGCCAAAGTCAAGATCACTTTTTGTCCAACGACATTGATTACGAAACTTTCCTCGTCAATGGGTCCCGCTTAACTGGAATCATTAGGTTGTTTTTGGCCAAAGCCAAGGCCTAGTTTGATTCGGAGGATAGGGTTAGGAAAATGTATTAGATACATTGACATTATACATATGTTTCGGACTTGGATGTCCACCTAACCGGATCTAGGAATTGGATGAGATCCAATTGATCATGGAGATCTACCTATGTTAAATAGCATACAATTTTTATTGGCCAAAGTCAAGGTTGTGTGTTATTTAACGGGATCCTAGCCCACTAGGAAATTCGATTTCCCGAGTTCTCTACAGAGGGTTAGAAACTTGATGAAAATAGTGGGAGGCTATTATTGATTTGCAATTTCATTCAGATATTTAGCCTTACGCGTCTTTCAAAATTATTTCGTCAATATTTTAAATAATTAGTTGGACTAATATATTGTTATTTTATATGTAACAGTTTGACTGTACCCATAACATCGTTGACTTTATAGTTGGACTATAGTTGTCAAGATGATTGGCAAAGGTAATATCCGCGACATAATCATGGGCGATAATGTCTTCAAAGGGACAAACTTTGCCGACTGGGAAATGAACCTCAAGATAGTGCTTGGGGCTGAGAGGATACTGTATACTATTCAGAGACCTCTCCCGCCTAAACCCACTGAGCCACTGGAGCTAGAGTTATGGAAGACTCATAGTGATGATTGTGACCAAGCTCAGTCAGTTATGCTAGCTGCAATGACCCAGCATTTCAGACGCCAGAATAGGGATTTGGATCCCTATAACATGATGGCAAGATTGCGTGATCTTCACCGCACCAATAAGCGGATGAAGAGGTACGAGCTAGTAAGGAAACTCTTCCGCTCCCGGATGACAGACGGCGCATCAGTTGAAGCCCACGGGGCTCAAATGATTGCCGATATTGATGAGTTGGCCAATATGGGAATAGTCTTGGAGGCTGATCTGACTATAGATATGATCTTGCAGTCACTTCCTGATACTTGGAAACAAATCATAGTCAACTACAAGTTGATGGATACGGATGACACTCTTGGAGAGTTGTTATCTGTCTCAAAAGGAGTCCGAAAGGGAACTCCTAAAGGGGAGCAAGCGCGAGGCGCATTTTGCATTGACCTCTCATGCGCCAAAGGGTGGCCCCAAGGCAATTGGAGGTGCAAGGAAGAAGAAGTTTAAGAAGAATGGTAAAGGCAAGTTGACAGTGGCTTCTAGGAAGCCAAAGGACAAATCTCGCGACATCTGCCTCAACTGCGGCAAGAGGGGTCACTGGAAACGTGACTGCCGAATGAGCATTGTGCAGAGGGAGGATATCAAGGCTGGCAAGGCCATTGCCTCTGGTATGTTTGTTATTGAGATAAATATGAATACTTCTAGTTTAAAAATTGGATTTTTGATTCTGGTTGTGGTGCTCATATTTGTACTGATGTGCAGGATCTGCATGATAGCAGGGTGCTGGCATCAGGGGAGATGGATCTACGGGTCGGAAACGGAACACCAGTTGCTGTTTTGGCCGTAGGGACTTTTGTTTTAGTACTGCCCTCAGGGCATGAACTTAAACTTTTGAACTGTTATTTTGTGCCTAGTTTAACTAGGAATATTATATCTGTATCCTTGTTAACCCAGCAGGGTTACACTTTTGTATTCAGGAACACAGGGTGTTATTATATAAAAATGATACAGAAATTTGCACAGCTGTTGCAAATAACGGTCTTTATATTTTGAATATAAATGAATCTCCTAAAATGACAAACAAAAGGCTCAAAAGGAGTAATCTAAAAGATGAAGCTTATATGTGGCATTGTCGTCTAGGACACATCAACAAGACTCGCATATCCACACTTTCAAAGAGTGGGTACTTGGACGAATTTGATCCCAATTCATATGACGTCTGCGAATCTTGTCTTTTAGGCAAAATGCCTAAATCACCTTTTAGTGGTAAAGGTGAACGTGCCACAGAACTGTTAGCTCTCGTTCATACTGACGTATGCGGGCCCATGTCTAGCCAGGCTAGAGGTGGATTTCACTACTTCGTAACCTTTACAGATGATGCATCTCGTTACGGTTATGTGTATCTTATGAGACACAAGTCGGAAACTTTTGAGAAATTCAAAGAGTTTCGACACGAAGTGGAGAAACAAACAGGGAAGAGTATTAAGACATTACGGTCAGACCGTGGTGGCGAATACTTAAGTTATGAGTTTCAAGATTACTTGAAAGAATATGGTATTCTATCACAGTGGACTCCTCCTGGAACACCGCAATTAAACGGTGTGTCCGAACGGAGAAACCGCACCTTGTTGGACATGGTGAGGTCAATGATGAGTCGCACTGAGATACCAATATCTTTCTGGGGATACGCATTAAACAGTGCTATACTTATTTTGAATAAGGTACCGTCGAAGTCTGTTGAACAGACTCCATATGAGATATGGACAGGAAGGAAACCAGGTTTCACTTTCCTGAAGATTTGGGGATGCTGGGCATATGTTAAACGTTTGGAAGGTACCAAACTTGAACCCAAATCTGATAAATGCCTTTTCGTTGGATATCCTAGGGAAACCAAAGGATATTACTTCTATCACCCACAAGAGAACAAAGTATTTGTTGCTCTACAAGCATTTTTCCTTTAGAAGGATTTTATAAATGCAGTGGTAAGTGGGAGGAAAGTAGAACTCGATGAAGATCGTAGTGATACTGTTCCTGGCAATGAATCAACGACGGAACAAGAACAGACCGTCCGGGATGAGTCTGTACCACAAACTTCACATACACAAGGACCGCGTAGGTCGGAGAGAGTCAGAACAGTACCTGAGAGGTATGGGTTCCTGATCTCACCTCATATAGATATTAATCTTATTGAGGATAATGAGCCGGCTACGTATGAGGAAGCGATACAAAATATCGATTCCGCTTTATGGCAAGAGCCATGAAGTCCGAGATGGATTCCATGTACGCCAACGAAGTTTGGACACTGGTTGATGCACCAGAAGGCGTAAAGCCTATTGGATGCAGATGGATCTTCAAGAAGAAGACCGACATGGATGGCAACGTACAAACGTACAAGGCTAGGCTTGTAGCGAAGGGGTATCGTCAACAATATGGTATTGATTATGACGAAACCTTCTCACCCGTTGCCATGATTAAATCCATTCGGATAATGCTTGCAATAGCTGCATATTTCGACTTCGAGATATGGCAGATGGACGTTAAAACCGCTTTCCTTAACGGAAACCTTTTGGAGGATGTTTATATGCAACACCCTGACGGTTTTATCGTACCTAGACTTGCAAACAAGGTTTGCAAGTTAAATCGATCCATTTATGGATTGAAGCAAGCATCACGGTCATGGAATCAGCGTTTTGATGAGATCATAAAGGAATATGATTTCGTGCAAAACGCAAATGACCCTTGTGTATACAAGAAGGTTAGTGGGAGAGCACTTACTTTTATTGTCCTTTATGTCGACGACGTATTGCTTATAGGCAATGACATTCCCATGCTAACGTCGGTGAAAGCTTGGCTTTCATTAAAATTCTCCATGAAAGATCTGGGAGAAGCAGCCTTTATTCTTGGAATAAAGATCTACAGGGATAGATCTAGAAAGCTGCTTTGACTCTCCCAGAGTACATACATTGATAAAGTGTTGAAGAGATTCAACATGGAACAATCCAAGAGGGGATTGGTTCCAATGGTACGTGGTACCTCTCTGTCTAAGGACATGTGTCCTAAGACTCAGGAGGAGAGAGACCACATGAATCGGATACCGTTCGCCTCGGCAGTCGGATCGATCATGTATGCCATGATATGTACACGACCTGATGTCTCATATGCTTTGAGCATGTGCAGTCGCTATCAGGCCGATCCATATGATTAGTACCTGGATGAGAATGATATGAGACAGTATCAGTTCCCCAAAGGTTTAATCATTAAATATCCCTAGTCGTAGTATTATCGAGACTGGACATCGATAATGCGGAATAGACTAGTATTGCGCTTGTGCACGTTGTGAGGGCACAACGGCATAGTTCTATATATTTAAGTATTGGATACTTATGCAAGTGCGATAGGAGGTTGTGTTTTACCGATGGTACGGAAAACAGCTTCGCTCTGGATAGACCCCGCGGAATCCCATTGGTAGTATGTCTACGTGTCTATGGGAGGCCGCATCAGGTAGGTAGGTGTATATGGTCTTAACCTGAGACTTACATCGCTAGTACTTGCGACAATCGGTAAACTTTGGTTTTGGTGGTTGGGGACCTTAACCGGTTCTGTGTACACCTCTTCTGGGTTTATCGAGAATCGTAGTGTACTGGATGTGATGTCAAGAATGGAAGTATCGCTTCAGACATATGGAGGTGATGATCACGCAGGACACAGAACTAGCACTCTATAAAAGGTTGCAACCGTCGGGACAATATGACCAGGTCAGGATGTCCGATTTAAAGAGACTAGTTGCTTGATGTCCGATATATGTTTCGTACGGGGCAGACACATCTCCAGCCCCAGGCCTAGCATGTGATCATCCGATACTGGATCGATGTACGCAATACTACGGTATACTACGCCTGACAGATCTTATATTCCTATAAGAAATTTCTGGAGAATTGGGTAGCATGGCGCTTTGCTAGAGCCAACCTTGTCTTGTAAATCGGTAAAGACGTAGTACGAGGTACGTACGTGTTCGGATTATCCGACGACCGTATTTACTGCCAAAATATCCGGAGATCTCTTGGGTCGCTTCCTGAAGATTCACCTATGATATTTGATTCGAACTTAATTAATCTTGGATTAATTGCGGAGAAACTTTATCTCGGATAAAGGCCTTATTAGAGAGAGAGAACGATTAATTGGAATTAATCAGTAAAATATTATATTCGATATAATGATTGAAATTCGATTTCGACGCCAAATTAAAATTAGATTTTAATTCGGGCATACGAGTTAATTTAGAATTAATTCGTAATTCGAAAGCGACGTAAATAATAATTTGCTAGGAGCGATTATTTATTTAAATCCGATTTAATTAACGTCGCGACGCTAGCTCGGTATTTCGGAAATATCGAACCGAACGCGTGAGTGGACGTGGGCCCACTTTCATTGGGAAACGTGTGGGGCCCACATGACACATGTCATATATGCATTATTTTATTGATGATGCATTGCATGGTGATAGTGTATTTTACACTCAAATGTATGCATGGAATTGAGTGTTGGACACTCTAAGCCTTTGCATGGCTTGTGTCATAGATTTATTATTATTAATAAATATTATGGCATAAATATAATTGATTTTTTGGTATCAAAATCAATTAGAACAAAAAGAATTTCTCTCCTCTCTCTCTTTTATGACCGAAACCTGAAACAGTTTTGGTCTTCATCTTCTTCAATTTTGGTTGCCAAAAGCTTGAAGAAGGGTTGTTGTTTGGAACATGCAAGGCTAGCACCTTCAAAGGGATCAAAAGAGGTGATAGGGAAACCATCAAAGAGCTTGGAAACAAAAGCTTGGAGCTTCAAGTCTTCTTCTCCTCTTGGCCGAATCTTCCAACACTTGAGCTTCCACCATTTGATCATCTTCTTCATCAAACATAGCTTTGTAAGTATGATTCCGCCATGCTTCAAGTCTTTTATATATATTCATTTATAGTATTTCATGAATGCTTAATCTTTCCTTGGGACATATTATAGAAACCAACACATCGGTGAATCTTCAAGAAGCGACCCATGAGATCTCCGGATATGTTGGCAGTAAATACGGTCGTCGAGTATCCGAACACGTAAGTACCTCGTACTACGTTTATACCGATTTACAAGAAAAGGTTGGCTTCTAGCAAAGCGCCATGCCTACCCAATTCTCCAGAAATATTCTTACAGGAATATATAGATCTGTATCAAGCATAGTATACCGTAGTATTGTGTATATCGGCCCAGTATCAGATAGTCATATGCTAGGGCTAGGGCAGGATAAGTGTCTGCCCCGTCCGAAGCACATGTCGGATGTCTGGTAACTAGTCTCTATAATCGGATATGCATGACCTAGTCATAACATCCCGATTGTTGCGCAACCTTAAGAGCACTTACCATATCATGCGTGACATCATCTCCAATATGACTGAAGTGATACTTCCGTCTTGACATCACACCCAATACCTACGACTCTCTGATAAACCCAGAAGTGGTGTACGCAGAACCGGTTAAAGCCCTGTACCACCAAGACTAAAGTCTATCGTTATCGTAGTATTAGCGATGCAAGTCTAAGGTTAAGACTATACACACCTACCCTGATTTCAGCCTCCCATAGACACATAGTCATAATACCAATGGGATTCCGAGGGGTCTATCCAGAGCGAAGCTGTTTCCCGTACCATCGATGAAACACGACCTCCTATCGCACTTGCATATATCCAATACTTATATATATGAGAACTATGCCGTTGTGCTCTCACAACGCCACAAGTGCAATATTAGCCTATTCCGCATTATCGATGTCCAGTCTCGATAATACTCCGGCTAGGGATATTTATGATTAATCCTTCGGGGATTGATACTGTCTCATATCATCTCAATCCCGGAACTAATCATATGGACCTCTCTTCATTTATACATTTATGGTGATTTAATCACAAATGATGAGAGTGCAATTTCCTTGTCACATAGTTAATTTGTACAACAACACCGTGATCTGTACAAATAGTGACGCTATGGGTCATATTATCCAACAATCTCCCACTAGGCACATAGCCAGTCACTCGAGTGTCTAACACCCGAACTATGTACAATTCGCTCAAATTGCTGAGGAAAGGTTTTCATCAGCGGATTTGCGTAATTATCTTCTGATGCGATTTACACGATCATCACATCGCCATGATGTATGATCCGAACGAATCAGATGATATAGAAGTATATATCTGAATCGTCGATGAGACCTTTAATTCCTTAGCCTGTGCTGACGCCTAGCTCAACTGCTAAAAGAACTATATCTAATCTAATTAGATTTATTATCGATCCAAATGGCTTCTATTGTTGCCTCAGCTGCAGCAATAATCCGCATTTGTTGTTAATTCGGCAACAGTTATCTTGCTCGGAATATTTCCAGTTTACTGTCCCGTTATGCAAACTTTATAGTACCGCAGTATTTACCGGTTTGGAAACTTGCAGCAGTGATCCCAGTCACTTCAAGTTCTCCATCTCCATTGTTTAAGACAACATCTTTAGTTCTCTCAGATACTAACAGATGTTCTTAATCTTCAATCCAGTGACTATCACTTGGATTGACCCGATTGTGACTCCATATGCTCGAAGCGTATGAGACACCAATACAAGTACATTTGAAATGTACAATTTCCAGAGAGTGTTAACCAACTCCAAATCTATCCCTGTAGATCTTTATTCCTTGAATAAAGGTTGTTACTCCCCAGAATTCTACGGAGAATTTCTATTGAAAGCCAAGCTTTCATCAATTGTTTTATGGGAATTTAATTATCAGTGCTCTCCCACTAACCTCCTTATATACACAAGAATCATTTCGTTTTGAATCAAATCATAAACTATTATGATTATTTCAAAACGTCAGTTCCAAGAACCTTATGCTTGCTTCAATCCAAACATGGATCGAATAACCTGCAAACCTTGTTTGTCGGTTATACAAAATCGTCAGAATGTTATAAACATTCTCCAAAAGTTTCCTTTTCAGGAAAGCGATTTTGATCTGCAACTGACACATTTCATAAATGAAATATGCAGTTATCAACAAGCATCTTCAAAATGGATTTACCATGGCAACAGGTAAAAGGTTGAACCGTTATTAACACAATGTTGATAACGATATCTTTCCGTCAAAAGCCCAGCTTTGTACGTTGGTATGTTGCCTTCCATGTATGTATTCCCTGAAGACGTTTAATGTACCATAGACACAATGCCTTGTGGTACAACAACTAGTATCCAAAATAGTTGTTATACATGGAATCCATTTCGGACTCATGGCACTTTTCCATAATAGGGAGTCGATACCTCGTATCACTTCCTCAAAACGTAGTCGGTGGATGTACCTTCATAAGATTGACATCTTTATGAGGTTAGATCAGAAACCCATACCCTAGGTTGTTTTCTGACTCTATCCGATCTACGAGTGTCTTGTGTATTTGAAGATTAATGGTATAGATTCATCATAGATGAACTATTTTTGTTCCATTACGGACCTTGTGCCTTGAACAGTATTACTCTGATTTTCATCGAGTATCACTATCCTCCCACTGACCACTGCATATCGGTATTCCTCTCAGGAAAACCGCATGGTGAGCAACAATCACATTGTTCTTATGTGAGATTTAAGTACTATACTTATGGTTTCCCTTAGGATAACCTATATTGGCACTTATCCAATTTGGGTCCTTAGTTTGGTATCATCCAAACGTTATGCCTGGCATACCCAAATTATCAGGAATGAGAAACCTCGTTTCTTCCCTATTCATATCCTATATGATATATGTCAAACAGATTTATATGGAACCTTATTCTAAATAAGTTTTGCACTGTTAGTACATATCCTATTGAAGGAAACAGTAGCTCAGAGCGACTCGTGATTAGCCTTATCATGTCTAACATGATTCGGTTAATCCGTTCGGACACACCATCACTTTGACGTGTTCCGGGAGGAGTCCTCATTTGAAAGAACACTATACTCTTTCAAGTATATAAGAAACTTATTGCTTAAGTATTTTCCATTACGGTCTTACCGTGACGGTATAATACTATAGCCGATCTGTTTGTCTATTTCGTGTCGAAACTCTAAAAGTTTCTGATTTGTGTTCTTCAAAAGAAACACATAACCATAACGTGATGTTACATCCGTTAAGGTCACGAAATATTCATGTTCACATCTAGCCTAGCTAGATATGGGCCCACTTACTTCACCATGAATAGGGCTAACAGATCGGTGGCCCTTTTACTATTACCAAGCAAATAGTATTTTAGGTACTTTACCTAATAAACTAGATTCGCAGACCTTATTTGAATAGTCAAATCAGTCCTAGTACCCACTCTTCAAAAGTGTGGATATACGAGTCTAATTAAATTGTGTCCTAGACAACAATGCCACAAATAAGTCTCTATTGATCAAATCAATTTGAGCTATTTATTTGTCATTTTATATGTTTGAGATTTTATTTATATTCAAAATATAAATTCTGTTATTTACATCTAATGTATTTATCTCAGTATCATCTTTATATAATAAAACACTTAGTGTTCTATAATATAAAGGTTTTATCCGTAACGGATTAAACACTGATATAGAGATAGTGTCTCTAGTCAAACTAGTTACATTATAACAGTTCCTAATTTAAGTATATACCCAAAGGGTAGTTCCTAAACTTAGGTATCTACGGTCGAAACAGCGACTTTCGTCCTGTTTCCGATTCGCAGAGCAATCTCAGCTTGAAGTCAGTATCCTGCTCAAAGCAGATTCTGAACATCAATACATATATTTTATGTACCACACTAAGTATTTAAAATCTAATTTCAATACTAGCTGTGAACATAACTAAGACAAACATTTTCAAAGTAAAAGCCTTGCCCTTTCTTTAATTCCTTCGTGTCTGCCATATCCAAATGGTAGTCACTTTGAGATATGTCAATTATCCTTTTAATATTTCAGAAACCTTAGGCCAAGCCTTGGGTTCTTAGAATATCGAAACGATGTGCACCTCGTGCTACATGCCCAATTGCAAACTTTGACTTTATCTCATCTAGAATAGTCAATTAATTCTCCAAGAATTATAAATTGCAATTTTAATACTTCTTAAATCTAAAATTAGATTTATGACAAGTATATTAAATAAGCATTAAAGTCATCATCACATAAATCTTCCAAAGATTTTATGCTCTACTTATTTTGCTTAACTTTGGGCTTAAGGTATAATAAGTTATTTTATCAAATAAAGTAACCTATTATTTATTCCCAATTTTGAAAATTAAATCATTTAAAATATTTTAATCCCAGATTATATTTTAAATATCCAACTTTTCAGTTTTATCTTGATTACAATAGTCCAACTATTTAATCAACGATTAGTGGTACTATATATATTATAATGATTATAATAGTCCAACTATAAATCAAATATAATCCAATTAATTAACCTCAATTACATTGATTACTATAATCCAATTATAAAATCAATTGTAAACTGAAAATTAATAATTCAAATATATTGATTAATATAATCCAATTATATATAATCAAGTATAATACAGTCCAACTGTTTATTAAAACAACAATTTAAATATTTGTCTAACTAACATTTAATCTAATGACGAAATAATTTAAATGAGCGCGTATGGCGAGTAATTGAACGAATATTGCAAATTCAATTCTTGCCTCCCAATATTTTTCGTCGAGCCTCTAACCCTCTGTCGAGTACTCGGGAACCGTGTTTCCTAGTGGGCTAGGATCCCGTTAAATATCACACAATCTTGACTTTGGCCAACAAATTGTATGATAATTAACTAGGTAGATCTCGAAGATCAATTGGATCTCATCCAACTCCTAGATCCAGTAGGTGGACATCCAAGTCCTAAACATATATCATATATATGCCTATATCGAATATATACCCTAACCTTTTTCCTCTGAATCAACTAGGCCTTGGCTTTGGCACAACAAACCTAGTGATCCCAGTCAAGCGCGGACCCATTGACATGGAAGCTTCGTAATCAATTTCAATGGACAAGAAGTGGTCTTGACTTTGGCCAACAAACCACAACTTGGACATGACACCGATATGGAACAAAGCCTCGTGATTAAAACACATCTTTGACGGACAAGGGATTGACTTTGGCCAACAACCCTTGCCAATCTCGGATCTTGAGTAAGAATCACTCAATGGAAGGAAAATAAACGCTTGATATTTAACGAGGGTTTTTCGCGTGCAAATTGGCTACCAATTTTAATTATCTTTGTTAAGGTCTCATCATCATACACCCTTAAACATGCATTCTAAAGACATAATAAAGCGCATATGATATAAAATAATAATGATATGCGGATGGATATTTTACATTGATCCTAGATCAAATCTCTCACTTTCTCTCTCCCGCTAGCACAAATATTTCTTCTACCCGTTACACTACACTTCTAAAGAAACCTCATATACATAGAGGGGAATAGGTGAGAAGAGAATACAAAGAAATAGGAGATAAGGCTGGACTCGCATGTCCAATTAATAAATCAAATTTATTACAATTTCCAAAATCGCCCCACCCGGCTAATATCCATCCGATATACATTATTAAAACATCACAACCATGTATTCATACAAGCATGTTATCAATCAATCTAATCCAATTAATTAATCTTGATAATTAGTGATCATCCAATGTTCAAATAAAGATTTGATTTTGTTCGAGTCAAACTCGTATTGCGAACACGTATTCAAAGTACGATTTCTACGAATTAAATTAAATTACATAATTAAATCCAATTTAATACGTATTTAATTCTAATTCATTATTTAATTCTAAATTAAATATTACACTTTATAAAATAAACCTTTATGATTTAAATTCCAAATTTAATCGCTACGGGTCTCAAAGCCCGATTAATATCCAATATTAATTTAATTAAAGTCCAATGGGCTTTTAATTAATTTCTTGAGGCGTGGACTTTTGGTCAACATGGGTCAAACCCGAAACCAAAGTCCAATCCGGGAGTTACCCCATAAGCCCATAAATTAATTTAGGCCCATTAGGCCCAATTAAACGTTAAAGGTTCATTAGTCGAATTTGGGCCTTTTGGAAGCGGTTTTGGGCCTAATTGGATCCAACCAATTTTGGCCTAAACCAAATTTGTACAACAAAGTCCAATAAACCCAATAAAAACTTTAAAAAGCCCAAATCCAATTTTAAGCCCAATAATTTAATTTAAAAAAAAATTCCAAATTTTCCAATTAAATTACCTAAAGTGTATAGCATTATTAATTACCCAAATCAAAGTTTCCAAAACATGAAATTTGTCCAATTAATCATGCTTAACATCAATTAATCATGTCCAACATAATTAAATCAAAATCAAACCCAATTTATACATGCTAAAGTCTCGGCCAAAGAGGGAAATTATGCCCAAATAAAATTCAATCCAATTGAACCCAGTCAAACATAAATTCAACATCCCCAAATGATTTCTAAGTCATCCAATGAACAAAAAATCAAAAAACCAAGACAATAGGGCACTTGCCAAATTCGGCCATCACAAGCAAATTGGGGAAAAATTGTTCCAAACACTTTTCATCAAATTGATCTAATCAATCATCAATTAAACAACATTCAAGCATTCTAAATCATCCAATTTCATTAAACATGCTCAAAATCAAGTTTACCCAAATTTGTCATGCCAAAATTTAGGGAAAAATGGATCCAACCAAATTTCATGAAATTGATTATGCACAACATCAATTCAACCTCATTCAAGCATACTATACTAAACAATTTAATCATTTGATGCTCAAATTGAGTTTACCCAAATTAAAGTTTTGGCCAACATTAAGCAAAATGGGAAAATCAATCCAATTGATTTTTCATCAAATTGATTACATATAACTCTAATTAATTCATATACAAGCATTCTTAAACAAACAATTTGTCAAAATCATGCTTAAATCAAAAAGCCCCAAATTTAGCTCAAGAACCCTAATTCGTTTTTATGCAACCAATAGCTCAAGATACCATTGTTGAGTTTCAATCAAGTCCCAAGGATCACAAACATGCATAAAAACGAGTTGAATACACAAAGGAGTAAGGCGAAATTCATACTCACATTGATGGGTTTTGATGAAATGAAGAACAAGTTGCGTTTTTGATGCACATCAAGCTCGGCAGTAGCTTCCTCATGCAGTGGACTGCTCGGTTGGGGACTGGTTTGCCTCCTCCATGTTCGGCCATTGAAGACTCCATTGAAGCTTCAAGCTTCAAGCTTTCCAAGCTCACAAATTCGTTTCCCTATCACCATAATATAACCCATGTGTTTGCTAGCACTACTCATCTTCAATTTGCTTCTCAAAATTTCGATCTAACCAAAAGATTTAGAGAAGAAAATCGGCTTGAAGCCATGAAGGAGAGGAAGATGAAAAGAGAGGGAAAATGAGGAGACCGTGAGTGGTGAGTGAGAGAGAGAAAATGATATTTGGTTTATATATTTATTTTTTTATTTTCCAAAAACAAAAACAAATATATAAATCATTTTTCATATATCAAAAGTTAAAAAAGCAAAAGTCTATTAATGCTTTTCATCATTTCTACTTTTTACTTTAAGTCACATCGCATCACTTTAATAAAGTGACATGTTGTCAAGTCACATCACTCAAAGTGACAATTGATTTGACGCATGATGTGACTAACGATTTGACGCTTGATGTGACTTGCGTGCCGCGCTCGAATTCGAAATGCGAATGCGCTCGCAATCACTCCCGGGCTCGGGTTCGCTAATTCCAAATTAACGAATTTTCCGTCGCGTCGTAATTAAATGATTACGCCTAACGAAATCACTATTCACGTCGCTAACGAATTAATTCTAAATTAATTCGTTCGCCCGAACTAAAATCTAATTTTAATTCCGCGTCGAAATCCAATTTCTTATAATATATCAAATATATTATTTTATCGATTAATTCCAAATTAATCGTTTTCTCTCTTTAATTAATATTTTATCCCAGATAAAATATCTCCGCAATTAATCCTAGATTAATTTCCTCTCTCTTCTAATTAATCCCAGATTAATTAAAGTGCGAGTTATACATCATCGGTGAATCTTCAGGAAGCGACCCATGAGATCTCCGGATATGTTGGCAGTAAATACGGTCGTCAGAGTATCCGAACAAGTAATTACCTCGTACTACGTTTATACCGATTTACAAGACAAGGTTGGCTTCTAGCAAAGCGCCATGCCTACCCAATTCTCCAGAAATATTCTTACAGGAATATATAGATCTGTATCAAGCGTAGTATACCGTAGTATTGTGTATATCGGCCCAGTATCGGATAGTCATGTGCTAGGGCTGGGGCTGGATAAGTGTCTGCCCCGTCCGAAGCACATGTCGGATGTCTGGTAACTAGTCTCTATAATCGGATATGCATGACCTAGTCATAACATCCCGATGGTTGCGCAACACTTAAGAGCACTAGTACCATATCCTGCGTGACATCATCTCCAATATGACTGAAGTGATACTTCCGTCTTGACATCACACCCAATACACTACGACTCTCTGATAAACCCAGAAGTGGTGTACGCAGAACCGGTTAAAGCCATGTACCACCAAGACTAAAGTCTATCGATTATCGTAAGTATTAGCGATGCAAGTCTCAGGTTAAGACTATACACACCTACCCTGATTTCAGCCTCCCATAGACACATAGTCATAATACCAATGGGATTCCGATGGGTCTATCCAGAGCGAAGCTATTTCCCGTACCATCGATGAAACACGACCTCCTATCGCACTTGTATAAGTATCCAATACTTATATATATGAGAACTATGTCGTTGTGCCCTCACAACGCGCATAAGTGCAATACTAGCCTATTCCGCATTATCGATGTCCAGTCTCGATAATACTCCGGCTAGGGATATTTAATGATTAATCCTTTCGGGATTGATACTGTCTCATATCATCTCAATCCAGGAACTAATCATACGGACCTCTCTTCATTTATACATTTATGGTGATTTAATCACAAATGATGAGAGTGCAATTTCCTTGTCACATAGTTAATTTGTACAACAACACCGTGATCTGTACAAATAGTGACGCTATGGGTCATATTATCCAACAGTCCTTAGATAGAGTGACGCCATGTGACACTGGCAACAGTCCCCTCTTGGACTGATCCATGTTGAATCTCTTCAACACTTTGTCAATGTACGTGCTCTGGGAGAATCCAAACAGCTTTCTAGATCTATCCCGACAGATCTTTATTCCCAGAATATAGGCTGCTTCTCCCAGATCCTTCACAGAGAATTTTAATGAAAGCCAACCTTTCACCGATGTTAACATTGGAATGTCATTGCCAATAAGCAAAACATCATCAACGTAAAAGATAATGAATGTCAGTGCACTCCCACTAACCTTCTTATAAACATAAGGATCATCCTCGTTTTGAAAGAAATCATATTCTTTTATGATCTCATCAAAATGTTGGTTCTAAGAACGCGATGCTTGCTTCAATCCATAAATGGATCGATTTAACTCACAAACCTTGTTTGCAAGTCTTGGTACGACAAAACCGTCAGGCTGTTGCATATAAACATCCTCCAAAAGGTTTCCGTTAAGGAAAGTAGTTTTGATGTCCATCTGCCATATCTCGTAATCGAAATATGCAGTAATAGCAAGCATAATCCGAATGGATTTAATCAAGGCAACGGGTGAAAAATTTTCATCGTAAGCGACACCATGTCGTTGATGATACCCTTTCACTACAAGTCTAGCTTTGTACATTTGTATGTTTCCATCCATGTCAGTCTTCCTCTTGAAGACCCATTTGCAACCAATAGGCTTTACGCCTTCTGGTGCATCAACCCATGTCCAAACTTGGTTGGTGTACATGGAATCCATTTCAGAATTCATGGCATCTTGCCATAATTCAGAGTCGATACCTTTTATCACTTCCTCATACGTAGCCGGTTCATCTTCCTCAATTAGATTAATATCTACATGAGGTGAGATCAGAAACCCATACCTCTCAGGTTGTTTTCTGACTCTCTCCGACCTACGCGGTTCTTGTGTATTCGAAGATTGTGGCACAGTCTCATCCCTGATGGACTGTTCATGTTCCGTTAAGTATTCTGTGCCAGGAACAGTATCACTCATATTTTCATCGAGTTCTACTTTCCTCCCACTAACCACTGCATTTAGGAATTCCTTCTCAAGGAAAACCGCATGTAGAGCAACAAATACTTTGTTCTCTTGTGGGTGATAGAATTAATATCCTTTGGTTTCCCTAGGATATCCTACAAATAGGCATTTATCCGATTTGGGTTCTAGTTTGGTACCTTCCAAACGTTTGACGTATGCCCAGCAACCCCAAATCTTCAGAAATGAGAATCCCAGTTTTTTTCCTGTCCATATTTCATACAGAGTCTGTTGAACAGACTTTGACGGAACCTTATTCAAAATAAGTATTGAATTGTTCAATGTATATCCCCAGATGGAAATAGGTAGCTCTGTGCGACTCATCATAGACCTTACCATGTCCAACAAAGTTCGGTTTCTCCGTTCGGACACACCATTTAATTGAGGTGTTTCGGGAGGAGTCCACTATGAAAGAATACCATATTCTTTCAAGTAATCTAGAAACTCATTGCTTAAGTATTCGTCACCATAGTATGACCGTAATGTCTTAATACTTTCTATTTCATGTCGAAACTCTTTGAATTTCTCAAAGGTATTCGACTTGTGTCTCATAAGATACACATAACCATAACGCGATGCATCATCCGTAAAGGCTACGAAGTATTTATATCCACCTCTAGCCTGGCTAGAAATGGGCCCACATACGTCACTATGAACGAGGGCTAACTGTTCGGTGGCACGTGTACCTTTACCGCTAAAAGGTGATTTAGGCATTTTTCCTAACAAACAAGATTCGTAGACGTCATATGAATTTGGATCAAATCTGTCGAAGTACCCACTCTTCGAAAGTGTGGATATATGTGTCTTGTTGATGTGTCCCAGACGAAAATGCCACATATAAGTTTCATATTTGTTACTGAGTTTAAGCCTTTTGTTTGTTACATTATATGTTTGAGATTGATTTATATTCAAAATATAAAGACCATTATTTACATCAGCAGTGCAAATCTCCATATCATTTTTATACATAAAACACCCAGTGTTTCTAAATAAAAAAGTATACCCACATTGGGTTAACATAGATACAAAAATAATATTCCTAGTCAAACTAGGTACATAATAATAGTTTGTATGTTTAAGTACATGCCCCGAGGGCATTTCCAAAACAAAAGTGTCAACGGCCAAAACAGTGACTCTTGTCCCATTTCCAACGTGGAGGTCAATCTCTCATGAGGCCAGTCTTCTGCTAATCTGCAGATCCTGCACATCAGTACATATATGAGTACCACAACCAGAATCAAAAATCCAATTTTTAAGACTAGTAGTAGACATGTTTATTTCTATAACAAACATACCTGAAACCGGTGTCTTCCCTGCTTTGATTTCCTTCATGTGTGCCTTGTACTCGAGGCAGTCACGCTTCCAGTGACCCCGCTTGCCGCACTGCAGACATACATCTTGTAGACTGCATGCTCTACCCCTGTCTCATCTGCTTGTACCATCATTGCCCTAAGTGCTTCGGGTTCAATGGCCAAATATAATACCAAAGGTTTGCCCAGTCTTGGAGGTTTCAAAATAGGAGGTTTCACCAAATATTCTCTGATCTTGTCGAAGGCTTCTTGGCATTGCTCATTCCATTTCTCTGGCTGGTCTTTCCTCAACAATTTGAAGATAGGCTCACATACCGACGTCAACTTGGCAATGAACCGACTGATGTACTGAATCTTCCCGAGGAGTGCTCTAACTTCTTTATATGTCTTCAGTGCATGCATTTCTATAATCGCCTTGATATTCTGACGGTCTACTTATATTTCTCCCATTCCAACTGTGTGTCCCAGCAGCTTGTCTGACGTTACCCCGAACACACACTTATCGGGATTTAGCCGCAAGTTGTATTTATCGACTCGTTCAAGGAACTTCTCCACTGCTATGGGTCATAATTGTCCAACATCGTCCCCCACAGCCGGGTCTTCCTCGGTTTCCTTATTCTCTCCGAGGGTCAGGCTCTCCAGCTTCATCAACTATTCCTCCCACTTCTCATCCTCATTTGCAACTTCTACTGTCTTCCTCGGTTTCCTCGAAGCTTACCTTGGAGTATATTTAAAGTGATGGACTAATTTGGATGATCTGTTGTTTATTCCTGTCACCAAGGCGATAAGAGCTTAAGAGGTAAGGGTATATAAGAGAGTTCGCTCCACCCACCCTCTGGGAATTTTCAATAGAGGAATCCATTTGACAGTTATTCATGTATTGTGAAGTCATTTTCGCTCGAAGCGGCGTACCATCACTCATTGGCACGTACCTTAAGGTATAAAAAAGGTATACTCACTTGGTCGCTCGAACCCTTGAGTGGGGAGACCTAGTTGTGGGCAATCCTTCACCGACGGGAGCCTTTATCTATACTCCTATAAACCAGCATGTGAACCATAGTTGTATGACCTCTAGAAGCATCGATATCTGCACTGGCTTTCATCCAGAAAGGATACGCCTTGTTATGGCATATTTGCATACTTTTGGACGCTTCTAATTTCATCCCCCTTACCACGGTTGCCGAAAGCCCAATTCGTCGTTTCTAGACAATGGCATCGGCTTTGTCCATGTTGTAAATTGGCGGTCTTTGTCTTTTACCGATGGAAATGGATAGAAGCAGCCAAGGTTCACCCCGTAGCATATGAGAGAACGATTTTATGTACCCCACATTGGTATTGGGTTTCTAAGGTGTCCCAAGATCAATTTAAGGAAGAAATCATTTGAATACTCAATGAAGAATATCAGAATTATACTCACTTTGAACGGATTTTGGATGCGTTGATAACAAAAATTTTGGCCTCTTGAAATTCTCAAAACTTTCATTTGAATGTGAAATCCAAGCTCCAAGCTTTGATGTTGATTCCAAGCTCAATGGGAATAGTTTCCCTATCACCTAGAATGATTCTTTGATGTGCTAGCAATGGAGATTTTGCAACAAAATCACCAAGTTTCTTGCATGTGATTCTCGGCCAAGGAAGAAACAAATGGAGAGGATATTTTCTTTCCAAAACCGTGAATGAGAGAGAGTGAGATGAAGTGGTGTTGATTTATTTTGATTTCAAAAATCAAAATGATGATATACCAAACCAAGTTTAGGTAATGGTCAATCATTCCATCAACTTTTCAACTTGTGTGTAGAACAAGTTTCATCATTTTCATTCACTAACTTCCATCACCAAAAAGGTGAATGAATGACTAGTGATGTGACATGTGGGCCCCACTTGATTCAAAATCCGAGTGGGCCCGCAACACATCATGGGCTTGGGTTCTTTAATTTTGAATTAACGAATTTTCCGTTGCGACGTAATTAAATCAAATTTAATTAAATAATTGTGCTAGCAAAATTACTATTCATGTCGCTCGTGAATTAATTCTAAATTAATTCGTTCGCCCGAATTAAAATCTAATTTTAATTCCATTACGAAATCTAATTTCTTTTAATATATCTAATATATTATTTTATCGATTAATTCCAAATTAATCGTTCTCTCTCTTCTAATAGTATTTTATCCCAGATAAAATCTCTCCGCAATTAATCCTAGATTAATTTTTTTTGAATCATATGTCATCGGTGAATCTTCGGGAAGCAACCCATGAGATCCCTGGATATGTTGGTAGTAAATCCGATCGTCGGACTATCCGAACACGTACGTACCTCGTACTACATTCTTACCGATTTACGGGAAATGGTTGGCTTCTAGCAAAGCACTGTGCCTACCTAATTCACTAGAAATATTATTAAAGGAATATATAATCTATGTCAGGCGTAGTATAAATAGTATTACGTATTACGATCTAGTATCGGATGTCACATGCAAGGCCTGGGGCAGGAATATTGTCTGCCCCGTACAAAGCATATATCAGATCACAAGCAACTAGCCACTTTAATCGGATAATCATGACCTCGTCATGTTATCCTGATGGTTGCAACCCATTAGAGTACTAGTTCTGTATCCCTGCGTGATCATCATCTCCATATGACTGAAGTGATACTTCCGTCTAGACATCACACCCAATACACTACGATTCTCAATAAACCCAGAAGAGGCGTACATAGAACCTGTTAAAGTCTTGGACAACCAAAACCAAAGCGTATTGATTGTCGCAAGTACTAGCGATGCAAGTCTCAGATTGAGACCAAATACACCTACCCTGATGCGGATTCCCATAGACACATAGTCATACTACCAATGGGATTCTGCGAGGTCTATCTAGAGCGAAGCTGTTTTCGTACCATCGGTAAACACAACCTCCTATCACACTTGCATAAGTATCCAATACTTAAATATATGAGATCTATGTTGTTAAACCACAGTGTTTTTTACAAATAGTGACGCTATAGGTCATAATTGTCCAACATCTCCCACTTGGCCTATAGCCAGTCACTCAAGCATCTAACATCTGAACTATGTACATGTCGCTCAAACTTTGCTGAGGAATAGCTTTCGTCAGCGGATTTGCAATGTTGTCCTCTGATGCGACCTTCTCGATCTTCACATCGCCATGATGTATGATCTCATAATCAATGGAAACGTCAAATAACATGCTTGGATCTTGATGAGACCGTGGTTCCTTAGCCTGCGCTATAGCCCCTTATTGTCACAATACAATGGAACGGGCTCAGCTGCTAACGGAACTACTCCTAATCCAATTAGGAATTTACGGATCCAAACTGCCTCTTTTATTGCTTCATCAGCTGCTCAATGTACTCCGCTTCTGTTGTTGAATCGAAACAGTCTCTTCTTGGAAGATTTCCAGCTTACTGCTCCGTTATTCAAACAAAATAGGTACCCGGATTGTGACTTAAGTTCGTCTTTATATCGTTTTGAAACTTGCATCGGTAACCCAGTTACCTCAAGTTCTCCATCTCCATAGATTGAGAAAGCATCCTTGTTCATCTAATATACTTTAGGATCTTTCTTAACCGCCATCCAGTGACCATCACCTGGACGGCCTGATAGCGACTACACAAGCTCAAACATACGAGAATCAGGTCGCGTACATATCATGCATACATGATCGATCCGACTACCGAGGCGAAAGGATCTGACTCATGTTGTCTCTCTCATCTTGATTTTAGGACACATGTCCTTGTTGAGTTTCAATCAAGTTGCGTTTTTGATGCACATCAAGCTCGGCAGTAGCTTCCTCATGCAGTGGACTGCTCGGTTGGGGACTGGTTTGCCTCCTCATGTTCGGCCATTGAAGACTCCATTGAAGCTTCAAGCTTCAAGCTTTCCAAGCTCACAAATTCGTTTCCCTATCACCATAATATAACCCATGTGTGTGCTAGCACTACTCATCTTCATTGCTTCTTCTTCTCAAAATTTCGGTCTAACCAAAAGATTTAGAGAGAAAATCGGCTTGAAGCCGTGAAGAGAGGAAGATGAAAAGAGAGGGAAAAGGAGGAGACCGTGAGTGGTGAGTGAGAGAGAGAAAATGATATTTGGTTTATATATTTATTTTTTTATTTCAAAAACAAAAACAAATATATAAATCATTTTTCATATATCAAAAGTTAAAAAAGCAAAAGTCTATTAATGCTTTTCATCATTTCTACTTTTTACTTTAAGTCACATCACATCACTTTAATAAAGTGACATGTTGTCAAGTCACATCACTCAAAGTGACAATTGATTTGACGCATGATGTGACTAACGATTTGACGCTTGATGTGACTTGCGTGCCGCTCGAATTCGAAATGCGAATGCGCTCGCAATCACTCTCGGGCTCGGGTTCGCTAATTCCAAATTAACGAATTTTCCGTCGCGTCGTAATTAAATGATTACGCCTAACGAAATCACTATTCACGTCGCTAACGAATTAATTCTAAATTAATTCGTTCGCCCGAATTAAAATCTAATTTTAATTCCGCGTCGAAATCCAATTTCTTATAATATATCGAATATATTATTTTATCGATTAATTCCAAATTAATCGTTCTCTCTCTTTAATTAATATTTTATCCCAGATAAAATATCTCCGCAATTAATCCCAGATTAATTTTCTCTCTCTTCTAATTAATCCCAGATTAATTAAAGTGCGAGTTATACATCATCGGTGAATCTTCAGGAAGCGACCCATGAGATCTCCGGATATGTTGGCAGTAAATACGGTCGTCGGAGTATCCGAACACGTAAGTACCTCGTACTACGTTTATACCGATTTACAAGAAAAGGTTGGCTTCTAGCAAAGCGCCATGCCTACCCAATTCTCCAGAAAGATTCTTACAGGAATATATAGATCTGTATCAAGCGTAGTATACCGTAGTATTGTGTATATCGGCCCAGTATCAGATAGTCACGTGCTAGGGCTGGGGCTGGATAAGTGTCTGCCCCGTCCGAAGCACATGTCGGATGTCTGGTAACTAGTCTCTATAATCGGATATACATGACCTAGTCATAACATCCCGATGGTTGCGCAACACTTAAGAGCACTAGTACCATATCCTGCGTGACATCATCTCCAATATGACTGAAGTGATACTTCCGTCTTGACATCACACCCAATACACTACGACTCTCTGATAAACCCAGAAGTGGTGTACGCAGAACCGGTTAAAGCCCTGTACCACCAAGACTAAAGTCTATCTATCGATTATCGTAAGTATTAGCGATGCAAGTCTCAGGTTAAGACTATACACACCTACCCTGATTTCGGCCTCCCATAGACACATAGTCATAATACCAATGGGATTCCGAGGGGTTATCCAGAGCGAAGCTGTTTCCCGTACCATCGGTGAAACACGACCTCCTATCGCACTTGCATAAGTATCCAATACTTATATATATGAGAACTATGCCGTTGTGCCCTCACAACGCACACAAGTGCAATACTAGCCTATTCCGCATTATCGATGTCCAGTCTCGATAATACTCCGGCTAGGGATATTTAATGATTAATCCTTCGGGATTGATACTGTCTCATATCATCTCAATCCAGGAACTAATCATATGGACCTCTCTTCATTTATACATTTATGGTGATTTAATCACAAATGATGAGAGTGCAATTTCCTTGTCACATAGTTAATTTGTACAACAACACAGTGATCTGTACAAATAGTGACGCTATGGGTCATATTATCCAACAATCTCCCACTTGGCACATAGCCAGTCACTCGAGTGTCTAACACCCGAACTATGTACGGTTCGCTCAAATTGCTGAGGAAAGGTTTTCGTCAGCGGATTTGCGTAATTATCTTCTGACGCGATTTACACGATCATCACACATCGCCACGATGTATGATCCGAACGAATCAGATGATATAGAAGTATATATCTGGATCGTCGATGAGACCTTTAATTCCTTAGCCTGTGCTGACGCCTAGCTCAGCTGCTAAAAGAACTATATCTAATCTAATTAGATTTATTATCGATCCAAATGGCTTCTATTGCTGCCTCAGCTGCAGCAATAATCCGCATTTGTTGTTAATTCGGCAACAGTTATCTTGCTCGGAATATTTCCAGCTACTGTCCCGTATTCAAACTTTATAGTACTTCAGTATTTACCGGTTTGGAAACTTGCAGCAGTGATCCCAGTCACTTCAAGTTCTCCATCTCCATAGTTTAAGACAACATCTTTAGTTCTCTCAGATACTAACAGATGTTCTTAATCTTCAATCCAGTGACTATCACTTGGATTGACCCGATTGTGACTCCATATGCTCGAAGCGTATGAGACACCAATACAAGTACATTTTAAATGTACAATTTCCAGAGAGTGTTAACAACTCCAAATCTATCCCTGTAGATCTTTATTCCTTGAATAAAGGTTGTTACTCCCCAGAATTCTACGGAGAATTTCTATTGAAAGCCAAGCTTTCACCAATTGTTTTATGGGAATTTCATTATCAGTGCTCTCCCACTAACCTCCTTATATACACAAGAATCATTTCGTTTGAATCAAATCATAAACTATTATGATTATTTCAAAACGTCAGTTCCAAGAACCTTATGCTTGCTTCAATCCAAACATGGATCGAATAACCCGCAAACCTTGTTTGTCGGTTATACAAAATCGTCAGGATGTTGTAAACATCTCCAAAAGGTTTCCTTTTCAGGAAAGCGATTTTGATCTGCAACTGACACATTTCATAAATGAAATATGCAGTTATCAACAAGCATCTTCAAAATGGATTTACCATGGCAACAGGTAAAAGGTTGAACCGTTATTAACACAATGTTGATAACGATACCTTTCCGTCAAAAGCCCAGCTTTGTACGTTGGTATGTTGCCTTCCATGTATGTCTTCCTTGAAGACGTTTAATGTACCATAGGCACAATGCCTTGTGGTACAACAACTAGTATCCAAAATAGTTGTTATACATGGAATCCATTTCGGACTCATGGCACTTTGCCATAATAGGGAGTCGATACCTCGTATCACTTCCTCAAACGTAGTCGGTGGATGTACCTTCATAAGATTGACATCTTTATGAGGTTAGATCAGAAACCCATACCCTAGGTTGTTTTCTGACTCTATCCGATCTACGAGTGTCTTGTGTATTTGAAGATTAATGGTATAGATTCATCATAGATGAACTATTTGTGTTCCATTACGGACCTTGTGCCTTGAACAGTATTACTCCGATTTTCATCGAGTATCACTATCCTCCCACTGACCACTGCATATCGGTATTCCTCTCAGAAAAAACCGCATGGTGAGCAACAATCACATTGTTCTATGTGAGATTTATAAGTACTATACTTATGGTTTCCCTTAGGATAACCTATATTGGCACTTATCCAATTTGGGTCCTTAGTTTGGTATCATCCAAACGTTATGCCTGGCATACCCAAATTATCAGGAATGAGAAACCTCGTTTCTTCCCTGTTCATATCCTATATGATATCTGTCAAACAGATTTATATGGAACCTTATTCTAAATAAGTTTTGCACTGTTAATACATATCCTATTGAAGGAAACAGTAGCTCAGAGCGACTCATGATTAGCCTTATCATGTCTAACATGATTCGGTTAATCCGTTCGGACACACCGTCACTTTGACGTGTTCCGGAGGAGTCCTCATTTGAAAGAATACTATACTCTTTCAAGTATATAAGAAACTTATTGCTTAAGTATTTTCCATTACGGTCTTACCGTGACGGTATAATACTATAGCCGATATGTTTGTCTATTTCGTGTCGAAACTCTAAAAGTTTCTGATTTGTGTTCTTCAAAAGAAACACATAACCATAACGTGATGCCACATCCGTTAAGGTCACGAAATATTCATGTTCACATCTAGCCTAGCTAGATATGGGCCCACTTACTTCACCATGAATAGGGCTAACAGATCGGTGGCCCTTTTACTATTACCAAGTAAATAGTATTTTAGGTACTTTACCTAATAAACTAGATTCGCAGACCTTATTTGAATAGTCAAATCAGTCCTAGTACCCACTCTTCAAAAGTGTGGATATACGAGTCTCGTTAAATTGTGTCCTAGACAACAATGCCACAAATAAGTCTCTATTGATCAAATCAATTTGAGCTATTTATTTGTCATTTTATATGTTTGATTTTTATTTATATTCAAAATATAAATTCTGTTATTTACATCTAATGTATTTATCTCAGTATCATCTTTATATAATAAAACACTTAGTGTTCTATAATATAAAGGTTTTATCCGCAACGGATTAAACACTGATATAGAGATAGTGTCTCTAGTCAAACTAGTTACATTATAACAGTTCCTAATTTAAGTATATACCCAAGGGTAGTTCCTAAACTTAGGTATCTACGGTCGAAACAGCGACTTTCGTCCCGTTTCCGATTCGCAGAGCAATCTCAGCTTGAAGTCAGTATCCTGCTCAAAGCAGATTCTGAACATCAATACATATATTTTATGTACCACACTAAGTATTTAAAATCTATTTTCAATACTAGCTGTGAACATAACTAAGACAAACATTTTCAAAGTAAGAGCCTTGCCTTTCTTTAATTCCTTCGTGTCTGCCATATCCAAATGGTAGTCACTTTGGGATATGTCAATTATCCTTTTAATATTTCAGAAACCTTAGGCCAAGCCTTGGGTTTTAGAATATCGAAACGATGTGCACCTCGTGCTACATGCCCAATTGCAAACTTTGACTTTATCTCCTCTAGAATAGTCAATTAATTCTCCAAGAATTATAAATTGCAATTTTAATACTTCTTAAATCTAAAATTAGATTTATGACAAGTATATTAAATTAAGCATTAAAGTCATCATCACATAAATCTTCCAAAGATTTTATGCTCTACTTATTTTGCTTAATTTTGGGCTTAAGGTATAATAAGTTATTTTATCAAATAAAGTAACCTATTATTTATTCCCAATTTGAAAATTAAATCATTTAAAATATTTTAATCCCAGATTATATTTTAAATATCCAACTTTTCAATTTTATCTTGATTACAATAGTCCAACTATTTAATCAACGATTAGTGGTACTATATATATTATAATGATTATAATAGTCCAACTATATAATCAAATATAATCCAAATTAATTAACCTCAATTACATTGATTACTATAATCCAATTATAAAATCAACTGTAAACTGAAATTAATTAATTCAAATATATTGATTAATATAATCCAATTATATATAATCAAGTATAATACAGTCCAACTGTTTATTAAAACAACAATTTAAATATTAGTCTAACTAACATTTAATCTAATGACGAAATAATTTAAATGAGCGCGTATGGCGAGTAATTGAACGAATATTGCAAATTCAATTCTTGCCTCCCACTATTTTTCGTCGAGCCTCTAACCCTCTGTCGAGTACTCGGGAAACCGTGTTTCCTAGTGGGCTAGGATCCCGTTAAATATCACACAATCTTGACTTTGGCCAACAAATTGTATGATAATTAACTAGGTAGATCTCGAAGATCAATTGGATCTCATCCAACTCCTAGATCCAGTAGGTGGACATCCAAGTCCCAAACATATATCATATATATGCCTATACATCGAATGTATACCCTAACCTTTTTCCTCTGAATCAACTAGGCCTTGGCTTTGGCACAACAAACCTAGTGATCCCAGTCAAGCGCGGACCCATTGACATGGAAGCTTCGTAATCAATGTCAATGGACAAGAAGTGGTCTTGACTTTGGCCAACAAACCACAACTTGGACACGACACCGATATGGAACAAAGCCTCGTGATTAAAACACATCTTTGACGGACAAGGGCTTGACTTTGGCCAACAACCATTGCCAATCTCGGATCTTGAGTAAGAATCACTCAATGGAAGGAAAATAAACGCTTGATATTAACGAGGGTTTTTCGCGTGCAAATTGGCTACCAATTTTAATTATCTTTGTTAAGGTCTCATCATCATACACCCTTAAACATGCATTCTAAGACATAATAAAGCGCATATGTATAAAATAATAATGATATGCGGATGGATATTTTACATTGATCCTAGATCAAATCTCTCACTTTCTCTCTCCCGCTAGCACAAATATTCTTCTACCCGTTACACTACACTTCTAAAGAAACCTCATATACATAGAGGGGAATAGGTGAGAAGAGAATACAAAGAAATAGGAGATAAGGCTGGACCGCAGGTCCAATTAATAAATCAAATTTATTACAATTTCCAAAATCGCCCCACCCGGCTAATATCCATCCGATATACATTATTCAAACATCACAACCATGTATTCATACAAGCATGTTATCAATCAATCTATCCAATTAATTAATCTTGATAATTAGTGATCATCCAATGTTCAAACAAAGATTTGATTTTGTTCGAGTCAAACTCGTATTGCGAACACGTACTCAAAGTACGATTTCTACTAATTAAATTAAATTACATAATTAAATCCAATTTAATACGTATTTAATTCTAATTCATTATTTAATTCCAAATTAAATATTACACTTTATAAAATAAACCTTTACGATTTAAATTCCAAATTTAATCGCTACGGGTCTCAAAGCCCGATTAATATCCAATATTAATTTAATTAAAGTCCAATGGGCTTTTAATTAATTTCTTGAGGCGTGGACTTTTGGTCAACACGGGTCAAACCCGCAACCAAAGTCCAATCCGGGAGTTACCCCATAAGCCCATAAATTAATTTAGGCCCATTAGGCCCAATTAAACGTTAAAGGTTCATTAGTCGCATTTGGGCCTTTTGGAAGCGGTTTTGGGCCTAATTGGATCCAACCAATTTTGGCCTAAACCAACTTTGTACAACAAAGTCCAATAAACCCAATAACAACTTTAAAAAGCCCAAATCCAATTTTAAGCCCAATAATTTAATTTCAAAAAAAATTCCAAATTTTCCAATTAAATTACCTAAAGTGTATAGCATTATTAATTACCCAAATCAAAGTTTCCAAAACATGAAATTTGTCCAATTAATCATGCTTAACATCAATTAATCATGTCCAACATAATTAAATCAAAATCAAACCCAATTTATACATGCTAAAGTCTCGGCCAAAGAGGAAATTATGCCCAAATCAAATTCAATCCAATTGAACCCAATCAAACATAAATTCAACATCCCCAAATGATTTCTAAGTCATCCAATGAACAAAAAATCAAAAACCAAGACATTAGGGCACTTGCCAAATTCGGCCATCACAAGCAAATTGGGGAAAAATTGTTCCAAACACTTTTCATCAAATTGATCTAATCAATCATCAATTAAACAACATTCAAGCATTCTAAATCATCCAATTTCATTAAACATGCTCAAAATCAAGTTTACCCAAATTTGTCATGCCCAAAATTTAGGGAAAAATGGATCCAACCAAATTTCATGAAATTGATTATGCACAACATCAATTCAACCTCATTCAAGCATACTATACTAAACAATTTAATCATTTGATGCTCAAATTGAGTTTACCCAAATTAAAGTTTTGGCCAACATTAAGCAAATTGGGGAAAATCAATCCAATTAATTTTTCATCAAATTGATTACATATAACTCTAATTAATTCATATACAAGCATTCTTAAACAAACAATTTGTCAAAATCATGCTTAAATCAAAAAGCCCCAAATTTAGCTCAAGAACCCTAATTCGTTTTTATGCAACCAATAGCTCAAGATACCATTGTTGAGTTTCAATCAAGTCCCAAGGATCACAAACATGCATAAAAACGAGTTGAATACACAAAGGAGTAAGGCGGAATTCATACTCACATTGATGGGTTTTGATGAAATGAAGAACAAGTTGCGTTTTTGATGCACATCAAGCTCGGCAGTAGCTTCCTCATGCAGTGGACTGCTCGGTTGGGGACTGGTTTGCCTCCTCCATGTTCGGCCATTGAAGAACCCATTGAAGCTTCAAGCTCACAAATTCGTTTCCCTATCACCATAATATAACCCATGTGTGTGTGCTAGCACTACTCATCTTCATTTGCTTCTCAAAATTTCGGTCTAACCAAAAATTTAGAGAAGAAAATCGGCTTGAAGCCGTGAAGGAGAGGAAGATGAAAAGAGAGGGAAAATGAGGAGACCGTGAGTGTGGTTGAGAGGAGAGAAAATGATATTTGGTTTATATATTTATTTTTTTATTTTCCAAAAAAAAAACAAAAACAAAATATAACATTTTCATATATCAAAAGTTAAAAAAGCAAAAGTCTATTAATGCTTTTCATCATTTCTACTTTTTACTTTAAGTCACATCACATCACTTTAATAAAGTGACATGTTGTCAAGTCACATCACTCAAAGTGACAATTGATTTGACGCATGATGTGACTAACGATTTGACGCTTGATGTGACTTGCGTGCCGCGCTCGAATTCGAAATGCGAATGCGCTCGCAATCACTCTCGGGCTCGGGTTCGCTAATTCCAAATTAACGAATTTTCCGTCGCGTCGTAATTAAATGATTACGCCTAGCGAAATCACTATTCACGTCGCTAACGAATTAATTCTAAATTAATTCGTTCGCCCGAATAAAATCTAATTTTAATTCCGCGTCGAAATCCAATTTCTTATAATATATCAATATATTATTTTATCGATTAATTCCAATTAATCGTTCTCTCTCTCTTTAATTAATATTTTATCCCAGATAAAATATCTCCGCAATTAATCCCAGATTAATTTTCTCTCTCTTCTAATTAATCCCAGATTAATTAAAGTGCGAGTTATACATCATCATCGTGAATCTTCAGGAAGCGACCCATGAGATCTCCGGATATGTTGGCAGTAAATACGGTCGTCGGAGTATCCGAACACGTAAGTACCTCGTACTACGTTTATACCGATTACAAGACAAGGTTGGCTTCTAGCAAAGCGCCATGCCTACCCAATTCTCCAGAAATATTCTTACAGGAATATATAGATCTGTATCAAGCGTAGTATACCGTAGTATTGTGTATATCGGCCCAGTATCGATAGTCACGTGCTAGGGCTGGGGCTGGATAAGTGTCTGCCCCGTCCGAAGCACATGTCGGATGTCTGGTAACTAGTCTCTATAATCGGATATGCATGACCTAGTCATAACATCCGATGGTTGCGCAACACTTAAGAGCACTAGTACCATATCCTGCGTGACATCATCTCCAATATGACTGAAGTGATACTTCCGTCTTGACATCACACCCAACACATACACTACGACTCTGATAAACCCAGAAGTGGTGTACGCAGAACCGGTTAAAGCCCTGTACCACCAAGACTAAAGTCTATCGATTATCGTAAGTATTAGCGATGCAAGTCTCAGGTTAAGACTATACACACCTACCCTGATTTCAGCCTCCCATAGACACATAGTCATAATACCAATGGGATTCCGAGGGGTCTATCCAGAGCGAAGCTATTTCCCGTACCATCGATGAAACACGAAACACGACCTCCTATCGCACTTGCATAAGTATCCAATACTTATATATATGAGAACTATGCCGTTGTGCCCTCACAACGCGCACAAGTGCAATACTAGCCTATTCCGCATTATCGATGTCCAGTCTCGATAATACTCCGGCTAGGGTTATTTATGATAATCCTTCGGGATTGATACTGTCTCATATCATCTCAATCCAGGAACTAATCATATGGACCTCTCTTCATTTATACATTATGGTGATTTAATCACAAATGATGAGAGTGCAATTTCCTTGTCACATAGTTAATTTGTACAACAACACCGTGATCTGTACAAATAGTGACGCTATGGGTCATATTATCCAACAGTCCTTAGATAGAGTGACGCTATGTGACACTGGTAACAGTCCCTCTTGGACTGATCCATGTTGAATCTCTTCAACACTTTGTCAATGTACGTGCTCTGGGAGAATCCAAACAGCTTTCTAGATCTAATCCCGACAGATCTTTATTTCCCAGAATATAGGCTGCTTTCCCAGATCCTTCACAGAGAATTTTATGAAAGCCAACCTTTCACCGATGTTAACATTGGAATTCATTGCCAATAAGCAAAACATCATCAACGTAAAAGATATGAATGTCAGTGCACTCCCACTAACCTTCTTATAAACATAAGGATCATCCTCGTTTAAAGAAATCATATTCTTTTATGATCTCATCAAATGTTGGTTCTAAGAACGCGATGCTTGCTTCAATCCATAATGGATCGATTTAACTCACAAACCTTGTTTGCAAGTCTTGGTACGACAAACCGTCAGGCTGTTGCATATAAACATCCTCCAAAAGGTTTCCGTTAAGGAAAGTAGTTTTGATGTCCATCTGCCATATCTCGTAATCGAAATATGCAGTAATAGCAAGCATAATCCGAATGGATTTAATCAAGGCAACGGGTGAAAAATTTTCATCGTAAGCGACACCATGTCGTTGATGATACCCTTTCACTACAAGCCTAGCTTTGTACATTTGTATGTTTCCATCCATGTCAGTCTTCCTCTTGAAGACCCATTTGCAACCAATAGGCTTTACGCCTTCTGGTGCATCAACCCATGTCCAAACTTGGTTGGTGTACATGGAATCCATTTCGGAATTCATGGCATCTTGCCATAATCCAGAGTCGATACCTTTTATCACTTCCTCATACGTAGCCGGTTCATCTTCCTCAATTAGATTAATATCTACATGAGGTGAGATCAGAAACCCATACCTCTCAGGTTGTTTTCTGACTCTCTCCGACCTACGCGGTTCTTGTGTATTCGAAGATTGTGGCACAGTCTCATCCCTGATGGACTGTTCATGTTCCGTTAAGGATTCTGTGCCAGGAACAGTATCACTCATATTTTCATCGAGTTCTACTTTCCTCCCACTAACCACTGCATTTAGGAATTCCTTCTCAAGGAAAACCGCATGTAGAGCAACAAATACTTTGTTCTCTTGCGGGTGATAGAATTAATATCCTTTGGTTTCCCTAGGATATCCTACAAATAGGCATTTATTCGATTTGGGTTCTAGTTTGGTACCTTCCAAACGTTTGACGTATGCCCAGCAACCCCAAATCTTCAGAAATGAGAATCCCAGTTTTTTTCCTGTCCATATTTCATACGGAGTCTGTTGAACAGACTTTGACGGAACCTTATTCAAAATAAGTATTGAATTGTTCAATGTATATCCCCAGATGGAAATAGGTAGCTCTGTGCGACTCATCATAGACCTTACCATGTCCAATAAAGTTCGGTTTCTCCGTTCGGACACACATTTTAATTGAGGTGTTCCGGGAGGAGTCCACTATGAAAGAATACCATATTCTTTCAAGTAATCTAGAAACTCATTGCTTAAGTATTCGTCACCATAGTATGACCGTAATGTCTTAATACTTTCTACTTCATGTCGAAACTCTTTGAATTTCTCAAAGGTTTCCGACTTGTGTCTCATAAGATACACATAACCATAACGCGATGCATCATCCGTAAAGGCTACGAAGTATTTATATCCACCTCTAGCTTGGCTAGAAATGGGCCCCCATATGTCACTATGAATGAGGGCTAACTGTTCGGTGGCACGCGTACCTTTACCGCTAAAAGGTGATTTAGGCATTTTTCCTAACAAACAAGATTCGCAGACGTCATATGAATTTGGATCAAATCCGTCCAAGTACCCACTCTTCGAAAGTGTGGATATACGTGTCTTGTTGATGTGTCCCAGACGAAAATGCCACATATAAGTTTCATATTTGTTACTTAGTTTAAGCATTTTGTTTGTTACATTATATGTTTGAGATTGATTTATATTCAAAATATAAAGACCATTATTTACATCAGCAGTGTAAATCTCCATATCATTTTTATACATAAAACACCCACTGTTTCTAAATACAAAAGTATACCCACATTGGGTTAACATAGATACAAAAATAATATTCCTAGTCAAACTAGGTACATAATAATAGTTTGTATGTTTAAGTACATGCCCCGAGGGCAGTTCCAAAACAAAAGTGTCAACGGCCAAAACGGTGACTCTTGTCCCATTTCCAACATGGAGGTCAATCTCTCATGAGGCCAGTCTTCTGCTAATCTGCAGATCCTGCACATCAGTACATATATGAGTACCACAACCAGAATCAAAAATCCAATTTTTAAGACTAGTAGTAGACATGTTTATTTCTATAACAAACATACCAGGAACAATATCACTCATATTTTCATCGAGTTCTACTTTCCTCCCACTAACCACTGCATTTAGGAATTCCTTCTCAAGGAAAACCGCATGTAGAGCAACAAATACTTTGTTCTCTTGCGGGTGATAGAATTAATATCCTTTGGTTTCCCTAGGATATCCTACAAATAGGCATTTATCCGATTTGGGTTCTAGTTTGGTACCTTCCAAACGTTTGACGTATGCCCAGCAACCCCAAATCTTCAGAAATGAGAATCCCAGTTTTTTTCCTGTCCATATTTCATACGGAGTCTGTTGAACAGACTTTGACGGAACCTTATTCAAAATAAGTATTGAATTGTTCAATGTATATCCCCAGATGGAAATAGGTAGCTCTGTGCGACTCATCATAGACCTTACCATGTCCAACAAAGTTCGGTTTCTCCGTTCGGACACACCATTTAATTGAGGTGTTCCGGGAGGAGTCCACTATGAAAGAATACCATATTCTTTCAAGTAATCTAGAAACTCATTGCTTAAGTATTCGTCACCATAGTATGACCGTAATGTCTTAATACTTTCTACTTCATGTCGAAACTCTTTGAATTTCTCAAAGGTTTCCGACTTGTGTCTCATAAGATACACATAACCATAACGCGATGCATCATCCGTAAAGGCTACGAAGTATTTATATCCACCTCTAGCCTGGCTAGAAATGGGCCCACATACGTCACTATAAACAAGGGCTAACTATTCGGTGGCACGCGTACCTTTACCGCTAAAAGGTGATTTAGGCATTTTTCCTAACAAACAAGATTCGCATACGTCATATGAATTTGGATCAAATCCGTCCAAGTACCCACTCTTCGAAAGTGTGGATATACGTGTCTTGTTGATGTGTCCCAGACGAAAATGCCACATATAAGTTTCATATTTGTTACTTAGTTTAAGCCTTTTGTTTGTTACATTATATGTTTGAGATTGATTTATATTCAAAATATAAAGACCATTATTTTCATCAGCAGTGCAAATCTCCATATCATTTTTATACATAAAACACCCACTGTTTCTAAATACAAAAGTATACCCACATTGGGTTAACATAGATACAAAAATAATATTCCTAGTCAAACTAGGTACATAATAATAGTTTGTATGTTAAGTACATGCCCCGAGGGCAGTTCCAAAACAAAAGTGTCAACGGCCAAAACGGTGACTCTTGTCCCATTTCCAACATGGAGGTCAATCTCTCATGAGGCCAGTCTTCTGCTAATTTGCAGATCCTGCACATCAGTACATATATGAGTACCACAACCAGAATCAAAAATCCAATTTTTAAGACTAGTAGTAGACATGTTTATTTCTATAACAAACATACCAGGAACAATATCACTCATATTTTCATCGAGTTCTACTTTCCTCCCACTAACCACTGCATTTAGGAATTCCTTCTCAAGGAAAACCACATGTAGAGCAACAAATACTTTGTTCTCTTGCTGGTGATAGAATTAATATCCTTTGGTTTCCCTAGGATATCCTACAAATAGGCATTTATCCGATTTGGGTTCTAGTTTGGTACCTTCCAAACGTTTGACGTATGCCCAGCAACCCCAAATCTTCAGAAATGAGAATCCAAGTTTTTTTCCTGTCCATATTTCATACGGAGTCTGTTGAACAGACTTTGACGGAACCTTATTCAAAATAAGTATTGAATTGTTCAATGTATATCCCCAGATGGAAATAGGTAGCTCTGTGCGACTCATCATAGACCTTACCATGTCCAACAAAGTTCGGTTTCTCCGTTCGGACACACCATTTAATTGAGGTGTTCCGGGAGGAGTCCACTATGAAAGAATACCATATTCTTTCAAGTAATCTAGAAACTCATTGCTTAAGTATTCGTCACCATAGTATGACCGTAATGTCTTAATACTTTCTACTTCATGTCGAAACTCTTTGAATTTCTCAAAGGTTTCCGACTTGTGTCTCATAAGATACACATAACCATAAAGCGATGCATCATCCGTAAAGGCTACGAAGTATTTATATCCACCTCTAGCCTGGCTAGAAATGGGCCCACATACGTCACTATGAACGTGGGCTAACTGTTCGGTGGCACGCGTACCTTTACCGCTAAAAGGTGATTTAGGCATTTTTCCTAACAAACAAGATTCGCTGACGTCATATGAATTTGGATCAAATCCGTCCAAGTACCCACTCTTCGAAAGTGTGGATATACGTGTCTTGTTGATGTGTCCCAGACGAAAATGCCACATATAAGTTTCATATTTGTTACTTAGTTTAAGCCTTTTGTTTGTTACATTATATGTTTGAGATTGATTTATATTCAAAATAGAAAGACCATTATTTACATCAGCAGTGCAAATCTCCATATCATTTTTATACATAAAACACCCAGTGTTTCTAAATACAAAAGTATACCCACATTGGGTTAACATAGATACAAAAATAATATTCCTAATCAAACTAGGTACATAATAATAGTTTGTATGTTTAAGTACATGCCCCGAGGGCAGTTCCAAAACAAAAGTGTCAACGGCCAAAACGGTGACTCTTGTCCCATTTCCAACATGGAGGTCAATCTCTCCTGAGGCCAGTCTTCTGCTAATCTGCAGATCCTGCACATCAGTACATATATGAGTACCACAACCAGAATCAAAAATCCAATTTTTAAGACTAGTAGTAGACATGTTTATTTCTATAACAAACATACCTGAAACCGGTGTCTTCCCTGCTTTGATTTCCTTCATGTGTGCCTTGTACTCGAGGCATTCACGCTTCCAGTGACCCCGCTTGCCGCACTGCAGACATACATCTTGTAGACTGCATGCTCTACCCCTGTCTCATCTGCTTGTACCATCATTGCCCTAAGTGCTTCGGGTTCAATGGCCAAATATAATACCAAAGGTTTGCCCAGTCTTGGAGGTTTCAAAATATGAGGTTTCACCAAATATTCTCTGATCTTGTCGAAGGCTTCTTGGCATTGCTCATTCAATTTCCCTGGCTGGTCTTTCCTCAACAATTTGAAGATAAGCTCACATACCGACGTCAACTTGGCAATGAACCGACTGATGTACTGAATCTTCCCGAGGAGTGCTCTAACTTCTTTATATGTCTTCAGTGCATGCATTTCTATAATCGCCTTGATATTCTGAGGGTCTAATTATATTCCTCCCATTCCAACTGTGTGTCCCAGCAGCTTGTCTGACGTTACCCCAGACACACAATTATCGGGATTTAGCCGCAAGTTGTATTTATCGACTCGTTCAAGGAACTTCTCCACTGATATGGGTCATAATTGTCCAACATCGTCCCCCACAGCCGGGTCTTCCTCGGTTTCCTTATTCTCTCCGAGGGTCAGGCTCTCCAGCTTCATCAACTATTCCTCCCACTTCTATTCCTCATTTGCAACTTCTACTGTCAGTAGTTTCTCACCAAGCACATTTTGGAATATCTCAAACCTCGGTACCATGACCCCATTAACTTCCACTGGTTCGGGCTCTCCTTGATACCATGTAGCCTTCAAAAAGCATTCCATCAGCTTCAACCCTTTCTTCTTAGCCTTCGGCTTATCCTCATCAGACTTGTATCCCAAACCCCTCCGGGAGGTCTGCCCCTTGAAGTCGGGCAATGCTCCTCCGATACCCGAACCTATACCTGGCTCGAACTTCATCTTCTCTATGATCCTAGATACCTTAGGATCTACCCATTCCTCAAAGGTTGCCGACACTTGGAACCTCGTGAAAGGTTGTATTTCCAAAGCGGCCACAACATTGTCTACTTCAGCTCTGATAGTGACAATCTCTTCCCATATGGAAACTTGATGACCTGATGCAGAGTGGAGGGCACGCCCCCAAGCTTATGAAACAATGGCCTTCCCAACAACAAAGAAAAAGTGACCGGGATATCCAACACTGTGAACTCAACCTCATCCTCAATTGGGCCCACTTTGACCATCGCAGCAAAAGTACCCTCAACACCCCGCTTGCTATCATCATAAGCCTTGATAGTCATATTAGAAGGACTCAGATCTGTCATCTTCATACCCAGCCTTGAAGAGATCTTCAAAAGACACACATTGATAGATGAGTCGTCATCCACCATTACACAAGATGTCTTCTTACCCATCACTTCAACTCTTATGAATAAAAGGCCTATTATGATTCATTCCCTTCATCGGGAGTTCCTCCTCAGAAAAGGTTATCACCTGTGAAGCTTCTTCTGCACCGATCCCACAAACATCGTAGGGTTGGCATCTTTTGGTATTTTTATCATGCTCAAGGCCTCAACCATGGCCCACCTGTGCTCCTGCAATGCACACAGCAACTCTCAAATGCTTATATGTGCTCGCGTCTTCTTCACCTGACGCAACACTACATCTCCTTCAGCATTATCCCCATTTTTTGCTATTTCTCTGCCATATGTCATTCCTCTCACCTCATCTTCATCACTACTGGAGAAATCTTCCCAGAAATACTTCCCATGTTCTGTTTCATCCTCACTATTGCTATCCCAAATCCCCAGGCAAGATGCTTGATGGTCAAAGCACTTGAGGACAATGCTTTCGGGTAGGCCAGAGCTTATCATATAGGTCTGGTAGGGCAGAGTGATAATTTGGTAGGGGTTTCGGTGTGTGTTGGGCTGTTTTTTCTCAGGGTCGGGGAGTCTATGAGGTCCTGGATTTCATGTCGGAGGCGGGCACAATTATCGGTGTCGTGGCCATTTTGCTGTTGGAAGTGATAATAACGGTTAATGTTGAGGTATGGTGGTGGGGGATTTGGAAGTGGTTTTGCCTCTAAGGGTTTTAGGAGTCATTGCCTTGCTAACCTCTCAAACACCTTAGACAAAGGTCTACCCAGGTTGGAGAAATGCCGGTTCTTGATGGCAGCAATCTCAGCAGAAACGGGCTTGGCTCCCGATGGTCCTCCAACAGTCCTCATGTTCAAGCCGTAAAACTTCATATTCTCCGCTTTTTCTTCCTCGATATCCATGACAGTCTCCCTCAACTGTCAAAAATCAGTAATCATAGAGGACATCCTCTTCAGCTTGCCATAGATAGAGGGCTTGGTGCCCTTGATGATCATTTTAATCTGGTCCTTCTCTGATGGCCGAGTCTGTATTTTCAGAAGCTGGCTTCTCCAGCGGTCCACATAATCCTTGAAACTCTCCTCTGGCTTCTGTTTGGTATTCTCCAAGTCGCGAAGCGACAAGTCGATCTCCAAATCCGTGACATATTGTTTCAGAAAGGCTTCTACCAGTTCCCTCCAATCTTACTTAACCTTCATTTCAAGGCCATGGTACCACACTACGGGTGCCCCCTCAAGCGACATCTCAAACATCTTCTGAACCTGACGTTGCGATACGCCCATGGAACTCATTATAGAAACATATTGTCGGATATGGACCCTCGGATCCCCGTTCCCATTAAACTTTGCTATGTCAGGCATTTTGAACTGAGCCGGCAGCTGCTCCTCAAAAGTCATCGCCTCATAATCCAATAAATCCTCATGCTTACCCTTCAGCTTGCGGGTAACCGATTCCACCTGATCATGGAGTTTCTGCAATTCGGACTGAGACCTGTTTATCCTTCTTGCGGCTTACTCAGCCATGTCATCATCAAAGATGAGGACATCATCATTCAACCCGCTCGGAGGGCCCTCACGCCTCGCATTCTCAGAACCTCCTTCAGCGCGGGGCACAGCCATATTAGTCATAGCAGTGGTCAAAGCTTGCAGTTGCTCGGTGACCTTAGTGAGATTAGCTTCCAGTTGATCCATATGAGATCCATCGTTAACTGATTTGCTCATGTTCACTAACGGCCTTTTGATGAGTATTCCCTCTTCCCTAACCCAACGAATATCTATGATGTCTTTTAAAAACCTGAGTAAGCATGTATGTGTGCGATGCATGGAATGTGTATGTCGGCCCATTATCATTTTAAAGCATTAAATCATAATATTGCGCGGTGCAAACTTGTCCCAGTTGAAAAGGCCCGACATGTTTACACCTTTGCGATAACATGGCTAAACAACTTCAAATAATAAGGGGCCTAAACATAAAGTGGCCCATTGGCATTTTAGAAGCTTTTGGCCCAATTACCACAAAGCACGGACTCATCCCAGTTTAAATGGCCCAACAAGCCCATTCCTCAAGACAAAAAGTCCAACTGAATCCAAATGACAACGGTCCTAAACGCAAGCATAAAAAAATATATTCTATTGGTCCTACAACTACAATTCATATGTGGGTTTATAGGGTTATAGAAAAAGGCTCCCCCTGGCGAAGGATTGCCCACAACTAGGACTCCCCACTCAAGGGTTCGAGCAACCAAGTGAGCGCACCTTTTTTATACCTTAAGGTCCGTGCCAACGAGTTATGGTGCGTGACTAACTATCAAATGGATTTCCTATTGTAGATTCCCCAGAGGGAGGGTGGAGCAAACTCTCTTAAATACCGAAGCCTCTTAGGCTCTTATCGCCTCGGTGACAGGAATAAACAACAAGTCCTCCAATTTAGTCCATCACAGTAAGCTGCGGGTAATGATTATCTAGGTGCCTTCACAGCTTTTCCTTATAGAAAGGTAGTGAATGAAGGAAGACACCAAACCATTACCTATCTTTAATAGAGCCATTAATTAAACCCCTTTCAACCCACGGTAGACATGATTAACTAAAGCACAAATCCTAAACCTTACAAGATATTATTTCGGGGCCGACTCTCTATCCCCAGTGGAGTCGCCAAACTATAGGACACAAAAATCGGTGACGCTCTTCTAGGCTCGCGGCCTAGTCGGGAGAATGGAGTAGCACATTTGGGAACTAAACCGGAGAAATAACATGGAGTCACCACCCAGGGTGAACTGGGAAAATGATTTAGGGCCACACTCACCCCTCGCAAGGGAAGACCTCAAACCGTTGGGTTCGGAAAGGTCCCTTACTTCTGCCACTTGTAATGAATGGATTTATGCAATAATCTAACCAAGTCTACGTAACCACAACCTATATCTAAGTTTGCATACTACCTATATCTAAGATTGCATGCATAAAAGTAAGTCGAAATAACGGTAAACACACAATTTTATGAACACATTAAATAAATAAATACGGAAAGATAAATAAACAATAACGGTAAAAGCATAAATATTAAAAGAGCTAACTAAGCATATGATGGGGAAAGAAATAACTAAGGAAACAAACATGCATAAAACATGATGAAGGGATATGTCCAGTGCGTGCGCATTCGTGTAGCGTTCGTAAACGCGTTCGAACGGTAAACAAAGTGCTCGCGTTCGAATAGCATTTGATAATGCGTTCGAATGGTTAACAGAATGTACACGTCCGAGTAGCGTTTGATAACGTGTTCCAATGAGATGAGGCAAAATGCATACATTTGTGTAGCGTTTGATAACGCGTTCGAACAGAATCACAAAAAACGATACCTCTGATCACATAAACACCTAAATCATGCATAAAATAACATAAACACCTAAATTATGCTTAAAAAAACAGACTAAACAACTAAATAATGCATAAAGGAAAATAACATACTAAACGATTAAATCAAGAATAAACATGAGATTGGATGAAAGGAAATATGTGTGTCTCTCAAGTGGTACATGGAGTTGTTTCCCAAGTACAGACCGCACTACCGTCCATTCGGATTCGGCTACAGAATTTACGTATGGGTTTCTATCCGATATACCACAAGAGATAACGCATATTTTATTCATGTCATGGCCACAACATTCATGAATCCACAAAACACATGCGAAGAAATAATAACAAAAGAACGAGAATAAATAAAAAGGGTGCCCTCAGGTCTAACCTCTTAAGTCGTCTCTTGGAAGTGCGTTATGCGACCGTCGGAAGGGTTAATGCTCCGCAACTCCTCTGGTTCACTTGTTCGTTGTTTTCCATTGTCACCTCACTGTTTTGGGCTGTTGTTTCCTCTATTTTTGGTTGTTTCTGATCACGGTTTTGGCTTACTGTTTTGCATTCATTAGGGAAATTTTTATGTGATTTTTGCGGTAGTAGAGTGCAATTTTCAGTGTAGTTTTTTTGGTGGTTACATGGCTGCTTTTCAGTGCAGTTTTCGGTGGTATAAGGGGGCTGTTCTGGGTAGAATTTCGGTGATGATGGGGTTGTTTTTCAGTGTATTTTTCGGTGATATAAGGAGGCTTGCTTTAGGCGTGAATGCTTAGAGAATTTCTGTATGTTATGCGTGAATGCCCAGGGGTGTGAAGGGTTGGTTTAGTCTTATTTTTATAGGCAAGGGTTGGGGTTATCCTTATGCGAATAAGGAAAGAATATTGTGTAATTATGATTCGGAAATGGACCATCACATCAGTAACGGTTCGGAAATGGACCATCTCAATAAGTAACGGTTCGGAAATGAACCATCTCTCATCAGTAACGGTTCGGAAATGGACCATCTCATCAGTAACGGTTCGGAAATGGACCATCTCATCAATAACGGTTTGGAAATGGACCATCTCATCAGGTAACGGTTCGGAAATGGACCATCTCATCAGTAACGGTTCGGAAATGGACCATCTCATCAGTAACGGTTCGGAAATGGAGCATCTCATCAATAACGGTTTGGAAATGGACCATCTCATCAGGTAACGGTTCCGAAATGGACCGCCAGCTCTATAAGTATTGGTTCGGAAATGGACCATCTCTCATCAGTAACAATTCGGAAATGGACCATCTCATCAAGTAACAGTTCGGAAATGGACCATCTCATCAAGTAATGGTTCAGAAATGGGCCACAATCTCAACTCAATAACGGTTCGAAAATGGACCATCACATCAGCGACGCCTCGGAAATGAGGTTTAGCATGCCGAAAATGGCGGTTCGGAAATGGAGCACGGTTCGGAAATGGACCACAATCTCAACTCAGTAACGGTTCAGAAATGGACCATCACATCAGCGACGGCTCGGAAATACGGTTTAGCATGCCGGGAAAGGCGCTCTGGAAATGGAGCACGGTTCAGAAATGGACCATAATCTCAACTCAGTAACGGTTCGGAAATGGACCATCACATC
This sequence comes from Zanthoxylum bungeanum, assembly GCA_019454045.1. Taxonomy (NCBI): domain Eukaryota; kingdom Viridiplantae; phylum Streptophyta; class Magnoliopsida; order Sapindales; family Rutaceae; genus Zanthoxylum; species Zanthoxylum bungeanum. The sequence continues at coordinate 49,899 of SKCR01027724.1, forward strand.
AGCAACGCCCCGGAAATGAGTCTTAGCATACCGGGAATGGCGCTCCGGAAATGAAGCATGGTTCAGAAATGGACCACAATCTCAAATGGTTCGGAAATGGACCACCATCACATCGGCGATGCCTCGGAAATGAGGTTTAGCATGCCGGGAATGGCGCTTCGGAAATGGAGCACAGTTCGGAAATGGACCACAATCTCAAATGATTTGGAAATAGACCACCATCACATCAGCGACGCCTTCAAAATGAGGTTTAGAATGCCGAGAATGGAGCTCCGGAAATGGAGCACGGTTCGGAAATGGACCATCTAATCAGTAATTGTTCGGAAATGAACCACCTCACATCAGTAACGATTCAGAAATGAACCACTTCGAGTCAGTAACAGTTCGGAAATGGACCACCATCTCATCAGTAACAGTTCGGAAATGGACAACCTCTCAAGTAACGGTTCAGAAATGGACCACCTCTCAAGTAATGGTTCGGAAATGGAGCACCTCACAGTAACGGTTCGGGAATGGACCACCTCTTATCAGCTCAGTTCGGTAGTGATTCCTAGAGATCGTAGCATCTTACAGGGATGATCCTCAAGGGTCGTAGCACCTCACCACCAGATCAACTCAGCTCGAAGCAACAGGTAAGTCAAGCAGCATCTGGCGAGCCAGGTAAGTAAAAATACATGCATAACTTCGTTAGGATTGTCATTGTCACACACTGCACAAGTCCCATCAAAGTAGTGGCGACTGTAGGCACTGTATTTTTGCATAAAGCCCGATGACGAGCCTCATATGGAGGCATTACTTGATAAGTTGCGGAAGTCGCGGGAAACGGATATCGGAAGGGAAAATTCAAAAATCAATACCTTCGACTTAATTCGTTTGCTTAGCCTTGGGTTCGCTCGATGGACATTTGTTTTAAAATTTATCCTCGGCCCAAAACCCCCGCAACCCACACCAACCCACACGCCCAAGCCCACCAAAGAACCAAACTCCACACGCCTAGGCCCACCAAATTCCCTCCAAAAATATCCAACACATTAAACACATGTCTAAATTAAATAAATGTAAATAAATCACCTTCATAATTTAAATAAATCACATGCCTAAATTAAATAAATCAAATCAAATCTCTTTCCTAAAATAAATAAATCACTTTCCTAAACTAAATAAATCACCTTCTTAAATTGAATAGATCTTTTCCTTATAGCACACTAATTAAAGACACCCCTATGATTGGATGATTTCTTTCCTTCCCATGCAAGGAAAATCCTAGCCGACTCCTATAAAAAGACACACAAACCAAACCATTCACCCCTCTAGACCTAGGGCTCATCCTCATGGCAACCTCACACACGACAATGATCCTCTCACCTCTCTTCTCTCGGCAAACCCTAAAATATATTAACAAACCCTAAACACGCGGCTCTCTTTAAAAGAAAAACACCCGTGACGGAATCACCATCACTCATCTCACTCAACGAACAACACACGGCCTGACCAGAAAAAAGACAACACATCAAGTAACCTCAATTCACACCATTAACACCCTAGTCACAAAAAACCACAAATCAACGTATGCAGCCCTACACTTAGCCACAAGCTCACGTCAAAGAACCATAATCCCAAAATTCCTTCTCGGCACACTCTCATTCACCTAATATAAAAACCAAGCCCTCACACCACGCATTGACCAACCAAATGAAATCAGCCCCACGTGAAACAAACAAATATACCCCTTCATCGATTCAACAAAAGCCACAAAGAAGCCACAAAACAAACCCTTCAATGCATGCAGCCTTGACGTGGAAGCAGGCCAGAAACGCATGCATGATCATCACCAACAGCCCAAAACCAAATCAGCCCCACGTGAAACAACAAACTGCCCCACTGACCGACCAAAATAGCAACCCTAAAGCCCTTCAATAACCAAAAAAAATAGTGAACCCTAGACGCAAATACACAGCCCTCACCAAGCCGAAAACATTGAGCAAAAATAGTCCCTAAACTACCCCGTTCATCACCGAAAACTACACACTTAAACAGCCCATTTACCGCCGCAAACTGCACCCCTAAAACAGCCCCAAATAACCTGAAACTAGTTCAAAAATAACTCTGAAACAACAGCCATAAACAACAGCAAAAAAAGAGAAAACAGTAGCCCAAAATAGTGAAGCAACGAAGGAAAATATTGAACCAGTGAATCGGAGGAGTGGCGAAGCATTAACCCTTCCGACGGCCGCGTAATGCACTTCCAATAGGCGACTTAAAAGGTAAGACCTGAGGGCACCCTTTGTTACATTTTATTTTGTCGTCCAGGAAATGACATGCTTGATTGGACATGGAATACGCTCAACAGGGCATGCGAAGTCCTACATTGAAAACGGCCAAATCATTTGGCCACATATTTATTATTCCGTATTTATTTCGTATTATTATTCTTTTATTATTCCGCGTTTAATTTACATTTATTGTTGTTTTATTGTTCCGCATTTTCGTTTTGTGTTATTTATCTTCCTTGTTATTTCGCATGTTTGTCTCTTCGGTTATTTATGGTTATATGCATTATCATTGTTCATGTATGTCAACATTGGGTTAATGATTACGTTGTGTTAATGATTACGTGTTATCCCTTGCGGTATATTGGATGGAAACCCAGACATAAATTTCGTAGCCGAATCCGAATTGACGGTAGTGCTGTATGTACTTAGTATACAACTCCACGTACCGCTTGGGAAATATTCTTGGATGTGTTGTATGAGACTTGGTTATATTATCGCATAAATCCTTTCATTACAATTGGCATAAGTAAGAGACCATTTCGAACCCAACGGTTTGAGGTCTTCCCTTGCGAGGGGTGAGTGCATCCTTAAATAATTTCCCAGTTCACACTGGGTGGCGACTCCATTTTATTTCTCCAGTTTAGTCCCCCGCGGGCTACTCCGTACTCCCGACGGGCTGCGAATCCAGGATAGCATCACTGATTTCTGTGTCCTACATGCGGCCTTAAATCATTTCCAAGTTCACACAGGGTGGCGACTCAATTTATTCTCTGGTTTAGTCCCCCGCGGGCTACTCCGTAGTCCTGACGGGCCGTGAGCTCGGACAGCGTCACCGTTTCCACAAGTATCATTTAATTAAAACCAGTGATAATGTTCATTATACCTCTCTAGTTATCTCATGTGCCATTAATTATCTTATTAATGATTTATTCATAACATTAATGAATTTTAATCTTTCTTTTCGTAATAGAAAGACTTGAGCGCTCTAACTGTTCAAGTGTTGATTCAACCCTTAATGAAGATACTCCTCTACCTCTTGTAAGAATGAGTGGATTCCATATCTATGTACTACGTTCCCGGTCACATACCACACCATGTCCTTAAAGTATGAAGTTTTTTATCGGGAATGCTACACCAATCTCACCAATGTAAATTAAAGGACATAGCCTGCCATGCAGTAGTTCGTAGTACATTTAGAATTAAGATCAATCCATATATAACTTTCTTTATTTAACCAATATTAAAAAAGTTATTTTTAACTTGGTATAGTCCTATATGATCGCATCATATAATGTACCTTCATTCCCATGTCACCACATGAACGATCCTGGATCAAGATCATCATAAAATTATGGAATGGACCGCAGCTGCAGATAAACCACAAACAAAATGGGTGCTTTGATTACTTTCCATTGACTATTTTAGATTACTAATTTCAGACTTCAATCACTGTAACGCCCCGGTAATTTCGATGACTATTACCCAGTAATTTAAATGACTACTATGATAAAGGTGGCATAATATGTGGTATGAATCATGTTCAAGCATGTATGTGCTCATGAAATGAATTTTCGGACATTCGATAAATTCCTCGCAGTTTCGATATGAAACTTATTTTAAGATTCAATCCAGACAGCCCTTAGTATTTTTGCTATAACTTGTTCATACAATCTCTGATTTTTATGAATGTTATGTCTCTGGAAAGCTAAGACCAAGACCTATAATCTTTGTGTTGAAAGTTTTTCCCAGTTCGAATAAGAAGTAAGTCAACAATCGTGAGTATCATGGATGATACAGTAAATTTCGTGAATGGCCTAAAATTGAGTGATGTGGCACAACCTTAGCCACTCATTTCATTAAAAAACAAATCAGCCCTCTTCCTATAAATGAGGGACTGTTCATTCATCTCACTTTCAAGCCCGAAAACGTGAAGGGCAGAGGCAAGAATGGAGTTCGGTCTGTTGGACAATTATGACCCATAGCATCACTATTTGTAAAAGATTTGGTGTCTTTATACAAATTAACTATGTGACAAAGGAAATTTCTCTTTTATCATTTTGTAATTGGATTATTTAGATATATAAATGATAAAATTCCATATGATTAGTACCAGATTAATAAGTTATGATACAATATTAATCCACGAAAGGTTTAATCATTAAATATCCCTAGTCGTAGTATTATCAAGACTGGACATCGATAATGCGGAATAGACTAGTATTACACTTGTGTGCGTTATGTAAGCTTAACGGCATAGTTCTCATATATTTAAGTATTGGATGCTTATGCAGGTGTGATAAGAGGTTCTGTTAGCCGTTGAAGCGGGAACAGCTTCGCTCAGAAAATACCCCTCGGAGTCCCATTGGTAGTATGACTATGTGTCTATTGGAATCTGAATCAGGGTAGGTGTATGTGGTCTTAACCTGAGACTTGCATCGCTAATAATTGCGACAATCAATATACTTTGGTTTTGGTCGTTCAGAGCTTTAACAGGTTCTGTGTACGCCTCTTCTGGGAATACTGAGAATGGTAGTGTATTGGGTGTGAAGTCAAGATGAAAGTATCACTTCAATCATATAGAGATGATGATCACGCAGGGATATAGAACTAGTACTCTTAAATGCTGCATCTATCGAGATAGTATGACTAGGTCATGATTATCCGATTACAAAGACTAGTTGCTAGTGATATGATATATGCTTCGTAGAGGGAAAACACAATTCCACCCCTAGGCTTAGCATGTGACATCAGATACTGGATTGTATTACGTAATACATTGTATACTACGTCTGATACAGATTATATATATTCCATGTTGGGTAGGCACGGTGCTTTGCTAGAAGCCAACCATGTCTTATAAATTGGTGAGAACGTGGTACGGGGTACGCACGTGTCAAGTTTTCCGACAACCGTATTTACTGCCAACATATTCAGGGATCTATTGGGTCGATTCCCAAAGATTCACCGATGACATTTGACTCGAACAAAATTAATCTAGGATTAATTATGAGAGAGAAAATTAATCTGGGATTAATTACGGTAAGAATTTATCTGGGATTAAATTCGTATAGAAGAGAGAATGCGATTAATTTGGAATTAATCGGAAAAGTAAATTTAATAGTTAAATTGGACTTTACTATTTAATTTATTTAATTAGTCTAAAATAATATATTTGTATATATTAATTGAAATTGGATTTCAATACGGAATTAAAATTGGATTTTAATTCAGGCGAACGAATTAATTTGGAATTAATTCGCAAGTGACTTTCGTAATAATTTTACGAGGCATAATTATTTAATTAAATTGGATTTAATTGTTAAGCGACGGAAAATTCGTTTAGTCGGATTAAACGAACCCGGGCCTAAAACGTGCTGTGTGAGCCAACTCAAATTTGGAATTTGAAAGTGATGGGACCCACTTTACTTATATCAATTGTCACACACTTGATGAAAGTAGCTGAGCTAATTAAATGTTGCATTTAAACACACAAACCAACCAAGTCATTCACTATTCACTCTTCTCTCCCAACTCTCTCTCAATTGCCGATTTTCCCTATTCTTGGAAGAGAAAATTTTGCTTCATTTTTGGACAAAGCTAGCACTTTGGGAGTCAAAGAAAGGTGATAGGGAAACACACCCAAGAGTTTGGAACTCAAAAGGAGGGCTTGGAGCTTCTACAAAAAAGAAAAGTTTTGAAATCTCCAATCCGATCAATGTGAGTATTTCCACTACTTTCACTATATTTATTCACACAAATCAGTGTTTAGGATCCTTGGCAAGTCTTAGAGACACTAACAATGGTATCAGAGCAACCTAAACTTGATTTGGGTATTTTTGCTTAGAGCATGATTTGTCTAAATTGATTGTTTGGTTGTGTTTGTATGATGTTGAATTGGATTATTCTTAAATGAGTTGTTGTTTTAAACTGTCCACTCACTAGGTCATTCAAATGATCTAACCCCCCCACTCCCAGTTTCTCTATTTTTCAGGATTATCTCGAGGATGAGCTTGAGAGGATGGATACTGATGACATTCAATATGGTATTGGTTCCACTAGGTCAAGTCAGAGATATAGTTCAATCAGAGTTCTGTAAAACCATGTATCAGTTACTTGTATATTTGTGATTTCGTGTGTTATAAGTCAAGGTGTCTATAAACAGAGTTGTACATAGAAGTATTATTAAGTATACAGTTAGCAGTATTTAGTTGCATTTATTTAGTGTTATGGAGTTGGGCAATGGTCACATATATGATTTTATGTTTGAAATGAGGTTAGTAGCATTGATCATTGTCAGAAAGTCAGAGGCTCAGGGGGATATGATGGCCTATTCCCTACCGGTAGCATTTCCAAGGAAGGGGATGTTACAAAGATGGTATTAGAGCATGGTCTAGGGAGTCAGTAACTACAATGGGTAGAGTACTGAGGTCTTGTATAGGTAGTATGTCTGCGATATTTGTATACGAGGCACAACCTCTCCATTAGTAACAACCTCAATCTGGGAAAGTTACCAGCAAGCAACAGATCCCATTGTCGCTTAAGCCATTGACGTATGAAAAAAGAAAACTTGCTTTTACCATGATACTATGAAATCACATAAATAATCACACACACAATCTTAGAACTAACTCAATTGCATAACCATAAAAATATGTGCATCTACTGAAAATACTCATCATATACACATCATCATCATATATTTTTCATAGAACAAAATGAAATCATTACAGTACTATCTTGGGTGAACTTGAATATACACCAGAAACCAATTGGACTTTCAACGCAGATTGATTTTATGATTTTCTTTGTGTATTTCTTGATGATGCCCGGAGAAATTGGTTCGTGTCAAAACCTTTAAAAGAACTCCTCTTCACTGCCAGAACTGCCCAGGATTTAATTGACCAAATCTTAGCCTATGAACCACAAATTGACCCAATCCTTTCCAAGATAAACTGTTCTGATAATGATCATGGTAAAACGCATCGGATAAATCTGGATCTTAACCTTAAATTTTCATTTTAGATGTAGAATTTCAGATAACCAGGTACTATCTTCTAAACTCATCTTGTACTTTTTAAGACATTGGGGACAATGTCTCATTTAGGTTTGGGGTGGGGAATAGTTGTAGTATTTTATTTTTATGTTGTTTTTATTTTTAGTCCAAAATTTTTGAAATTTTCAAAAAAATTAAAAACTTTTACAAAAATTTAAAAAATAATAATATTTTTTTGTTTTTAATTTGATTAATCAGGTGAAATTGGTGTGAGATAGCTGTGTAAGGAGTTTCCACACGCAAAAATGAGTTGATTAATATTTTTTTGGCTGTGTATATGAAGAATGATAAAAAAATAATCGGAGAATTCACTTATTCGGTAATTTAGAAAGAAATAAAAAACTATTAACTTGGATAAGAAGTTTCACCTCTTTAGTCACTAACTTCTTTATTCTATTTTCTCTTGTCTTTTTGCTTTTGTGTGCATTATTTTTACTATCTGTTTACTTTAATCAAACGTTTATGGGTATCGTTTAAAGGCTTAAAGGCTTATTGCATATGCTAAATGCAACCGTGATCCCCACGAAAGTGGCTTATTTTAATTTTAATTGTTTCTTGTATTTTATTTTGTTGTTTTGCTCGAGGACTAGCAAAATTTTAGGTTTGGGGGTGTGATGAGCGGAAAATATATCAATATTTATCTCCCATTTTACTTAATATTTTCTTTAGTTTCTCAGGATTGATGAACCTTTTGATGTGTTTTAGTTTATTTTACTGATAAAATAATATTGGGACTCAATGTAATCTTTTAGGACGAAATGTGGGTCAAATAAGGGTAAAAAATTGGACTTGACATATTAATTTTGGAGATTGGAAACTTAAAAGGTCGTTCTAACGAAGTACAGTTTCAGAAATTCCAGTTTTGCGCAATTGTCGTAATTTGGGTATAACTGTTTACTCCAATATCAGATTGAGCTGATTCATGTTCTAGATTAACGCAGACTCAAAGATCTACAACATGGAAGAACAAAATAATTTCGAATTCTTAATGTTTCAGAACCGAAATTGATGAAACATCTGGGAGTGTGTTATGTGTAATATTTAAAGTCATTTTCAAACCAAAAAAAAAATAAATAAATAAAAATAGTCAAACTCCCACCAAACATGATAGCAATTAGTAGAGCAATTAATAATGGATTTGGTGGAGCAATTAATAATGGATTTGGTGGAGCATTTAATAATGGATTTGGTGAAGGAAAAATTTTGCCTATAAATACCAAACCATTTCATTTGTAAATTCATACTTTCTTCTTTGAAATTCCTTAAGAATAACTAAGAAGATTGTATCTTGCTTATTTATTTACAGCTTTTAGTAATTAATTTCCACTTTCGCACTTTCTTTTCTTTACTTTCCGCAATTTACTTTTACACAATGAGGAGGTAACTCCTCCTTGCTGGGGTAAAAGGTAAAGCTTTTATTATTGCTATTTAGATTAATCTCCCTTAATTATAATATAATAAACCTGACTTAATGAGGATACAACCATATTGGTTGGTTGGTAATTAATTATAAATTGGTTTTAACCTGACTAAGCATGGATATCACATGGTTGGTTGGTTGGTAATTAATTATTAATTTGACTTAATCGGGATACCGCATATATGGTTGGTTGGTAATTATCACGCAAAGTTAATATATTATATTAAGGGAGATATCTAAAATAGTAGTAATAAAAGTGGATCCTCTAACCCCCATCATTTTCTTTTATTATACTTTTACTTTAGTTACTTTCAGCAATTTACTTTTCACCAATTTACTTTTCAGTATTTCCAACAATTTACTTTATATCTTTAATTTTATTTACATTTTTAGTAGCCCTAGTTATGTGTCATAACTAAGTTAGTTATCTGGGGTTGTGCCCTAGTTATGTGTCATAACTAAGTTAGTTATCTGGGGTTGTGATGAAGTTAATATATTATATTATGGTTTGGGTAATATAAAAGTTTATTTATTGAGCCTTAGTCTTAATGTATCTTGTTAACTGGCCATTAATAAGATTGATTCCGTAAATATAAAATGAACTTGGAAAAGGGATTTTAGGTTTAAGACCTTAGACTTAATAGCCCACAATATTCCTTGAGGATATATAACCCTTTAATAGATTTCCTTACAAGATATGAATATACATGTCGGGCGGGGGTATCCCTAATTGGAACTTAATCTTAATGAATTCAGATAACTTAATTGACATATGAATATGATTAATCGGGTTATATTGGGTATTTGGATCTGACCATCGGAAGAGGCTTTTACATAATTTCATGTTCTAGGTTAATAAATTGATATATTACACAACCGTAAGATAACCTTCATCTTTAAAAATGATTTTGGATAGATTCATAACCATGGATAGTTTTATAAAATATAATTTTCCTAAATCTACTTTCAAGCAATTTCATTTACTTGTCTTAAGTTTAAAGTCACCATCCAATCAAATAACCAATCCATTAGATACTCGTAAAAATTTGACTTCTTAAATTAACAACAAAAGGTTTTAAGTCCTCGTGGGATCGATACTTTTATACTACTTGAATGATACGTGCGCTTGCGTTATACGTGTGTGATTACGCCGGTCAAGTTTTTGTTTCTAAATAGCAATACTTTTATACTACTTGAAAGATACTAGTCAACTATTCCCCGCCCCCAAACCTAAATGAGACATTGTCCCCAATGTCTTAAAAAGTAGAAGCTGAGTTTAGAAAATAGTACATGGTTAGCTGAATTTCTGTTGGAGTTCTATGGCCCCAAGGATCGAATACAAAACATAAAACACATGTGCGAATACAACGAGGGAGTTGTAGAATACTCACATTGATCCGTTGTGACGCAATTAAATGATTATGCCTAGCGAAATCACTATTCACATCGCTAACGAATTAATTCTAAATTAACTCGTTCGCCCGAATTAAAATCCAATTTTAATTCCGCGTCGAAATCTAATTTCGTATAATATATCGAATATATTATTTTTATCGATTAATTCCAAATTAATCGTTATCTATCTTTAAATGATATTTTATCCCAAATAAAATATCTTCGTAATTAATCCCAGATTAATTTTCTCTCTCATCTTATTAATCCCAGATTAATTAAAGTGTGAGTCATACGTCATCGGTGAATCTTCGAGAAACGACCCATGAGATCCCCGAATTTGTTGGCAGTAAATACGGTCGTCAGACTATCCGAACACGTAAGTACCTAGTACTACATTTATACCGTTTTACAAGACAAGGTTGGCTTCTAGCAAAGCGCCATGCCTACCCAATTCTCCAGAAATATCCTTACAGGAATAAAGGATCTATATCAAGCGTAGTATACGTAGTATTGCGTATTTCGATCCAAAATCGGATGATCACATGCAAGGCCTAGGACTGGTACAGTGTCTGCCCCGTACGAAGCATATATCAGATTACGAGCAACTAGTCTCTTTAATATCGGATAATCATGACCAAGTCATATTATCCCGACGGTTGCAACCTTTTTAGAGAACCAGTTCTGTATCCCTATGCGATCATCATCTCCACATGACTGGATTGACACTTCCATCTTGACATCACACCCAACACACTACGATTCTCAATATACCTAGCAGAGGCGTACACAGAACCGGTTAAAGCCCTGGACGACCACAACCAAAGTATATTGATTATCGCAAGCATTAGCGGTGCAAGTCTCAGGTTAAGACCAAATACACCTACCCTGATTTCGGACTTCCATAGACACATAGTCATTCTACCAATGGAATTTTGAGGGGGTCTATCCAGAGCGAAGCTGTTTCCCGTACCATCGGTAAAACACAACCTCCTATTACACTTGCATGAGTATCCTATACCCAAATATATGAGAACTATGCCGTTATGCCTTCACAACGCGTACAAGTGTAATAATAGTCTTTTACGTATTTATCGATGTCCAATCTCGATAATACTCTGACTAGGGATATTTAATGATTTATCCTTCGTGGACTGATAATGTCTCATATCATTCTCAATCCATGAACAAATCATAAGGACCTCCTATCATTTATATATCTTGGTGATCTAATCACAAATGATAAGAGATCAATCACTTTTGTCACATAGTTAATTTGTACAACAAGACCATGATCTGTACAAATAGTGACGCTATGGGTCATAATTGTCCAACAATCTCCCACTTGGCCTATAGCCAGTCACTCGAGTGTCTTACACCCGAACTATGTACGGTTGGCTCAAACTGCTGAGAAAATGCTTTCGTCAACGGATTTGCATGATTATCATTTGATGCGATTTATACGATCATCACATCGCCACGATGTATGATCCGAACGAATCAGATGAATATCGAAGTATATATCTGGATCGTTGATGAAACCATTAATTCTTTAGCCTGCGCTGAAGCCTAGCTCAGCTGATAACATAACTATATCTAATCTAATTAGATTTATTATCGACCCAAATGGCTTCTATTGCTGCCTCAGCTGCAACAATATTCCACATTTGTTGTTTATTCGGTAACAGTATCTTGCTTGGAAGATTTCCAGCTCACAGTTCCGTTATTCAAATTTTATAGTACCGTTTGCGACTCGCAGTCCTTTTCATTTGTCAGGAAACTTGCTACAGTGATCCCAGTCACTTCAAGTTCTCCATCTCCATAGATTAAGATAGCATCCTTAGTTCTCTAAGAAACTAACAGTTGTTCTTAATTCCAATCCAGTGACTATCACTTGGATTGGCCTGTTTATGAATCCATATGCTCAAAGCGTATGAGACACCATGTCGCGTATATTTTTCAATGTACGATTTCTCGGAGAGTTTATCTGAAAGCCAAGCTTTCACCGATAATTATTATAGGAATGTCATTTCCAATAAATGAGGTATTATCATTATTTTATAGGACATTTACTGTTAGTGCGCTCCCACTAACCCTCTTATATACACAAGAATCATTTACGTTTTGAATTAAATCATAAATCATTATGATTACATCAAAATGATAATTCCAAGAACCTTATACTTGCTTCAATCTAAAAATGGATCGAATAAGCCGCAAACCTTGTTTGCTAGTTATGGTACGACAAAACCGACAGGATGTTGTAAACATCCTCCCAAAGGTTTCCTTTTCAGGAAAGCGATTTTCCCATTCTGCTGCAATATTTCATAAATGAAACATGCCGCTATAGCAAGCATTATCCAAATGGATTTACCATGGCAATAGGTAAAAGGTTGAATCGTAATCAACACAATGTTGATAACGATAACTTTCCGCTAAAATCCTAGCTTTATATGTTGGTATGTTGCCATCCATGTATGTCTTCCTTGAAGACTAATACTGTACCAATAGGCACAATGCCTTACGGTACATCAACTAGTATCCAAACGTAGTTGATATACATGGAATCCATTTCAGATTCATGGCACTTCGCCATAATAAGAAGTCGATACCTTGTATCACTTCCTCATACGTAGTCAGTTGGTATTCCCCAAAATTTTGACATCTTTACGAGGTGAGATCATAAACCCATACCCCAAGTTGTCTTCTGACTCTCTCCGACATACGCGGTTCTTGTGTATACGAAGATTATGGTATAGTTTCATCCTTGATGAACTATTTGTGTTCTATTAAGATTCGGTGCCTTCGAATAGTATTACTTCAATTTTCATCGAGTTTTACTTTCCTCCCACTTACCACTGCATATCAGTATTCCTCTTAGGAAAACCACATGGCGAGCAACAATCTAATTGTTCTCTTGTGAGTTGTATAAGTACAATACTTTGGTATCCCTAGGATAACCTACAATTGGCACTTATCCAATTTGGGTTCTAGTTTGGTATCATCCAAACATATGTCTAGCATTCCCAAATATCAGGAATGAGAAAGATGGTTTCCTTCCTGTTCATATCTAATATGAAGTCTATCAAACAGATTTTATGGAACCTTATTCAAAATAAGTTCTTGCACTGTTAATGCTTATCCGTTGAAGGAAATGGTAGCTCAGAGCGACTCATGATTAACCTTATCATGTCTAACAAAATTCGGTTTCTCATTTTGGACACACCGTCACTTTGACGTGTTCCGGGAGGAGTCTTTATTTGAAAGAATACTATACTCTTTCAAGAATATTAGAAACTTATAACTCAAGTATTTTCCATTACGGTCTTACCGTGACAGTTTGATACTTTAGCCGATCTGTTTGTCTATTTCGTGTCGAAACTTTAAAAGTTTCCGATTTCTGTTTCAAAAGAAACACATAACCATAATGCGATGCCACATCCGTAAAGGTCACGAAATATTCATATCCACCTCTAGCCTAGCTAGACATGGGCCCACTTGCTTCACTATGAACTATGGCTTAACAGATCAGTGTCATTTACACTTTTACCAAGTAAATAGTATTTTAGGCACTTTGCCCAATAAACTAGATTCGTAGACTTTATTTGAATAGGATCAAATCAGTCCTAGTACCCACTCTTCAAAAGTGTGGATATACGAGTCTTGTTTAATTGTGTCCCATACAACAATGCCACTGAAGTCTCTTCTGATCAAATCAGTTTGAGCTATTTTGTTTGTCATGTTATACATTTGAGATTTCTTTATATTCAAAATATAAATGTTATTATTCACATCTAATGTGTTTTATCTCAATATCATCTTTATATAATGAAACACTTTAGTATTCTAGAATATAAAGGTTCACCCGCAGCGGGTTAAACACTGATATATAAATAATGTCTTTAGTCAAACTAGTTACATTGTAACAGTTTCCAAATTTAGGTACACACCCGAGGGTAGTTCCTAAAATTAGGTATCTATGGTTAAAACAGTGACTTTCGTCCCGTTTCCAATTCGCAGATAAATCTCTTTTGAAGTCAGTATCCTGTTCAAAACAGATTCTGAACATCAATACATATATTTTATGTACCATATTAAGTATCTAAAATCTAATTTTAATACTAGTAGTGAACATATTTATGACAATCATATTTGAAGTCAGAGCCTTACCCCGTCTTCAGTTCCTCCATGTCTGCCTTGTCCAAATGGCAATCACGCTTCCGCGATCCCTTTTGCCACATTTTAGGCAGATATTTTGGGATATGTCATTTTATCTTCCTAGAAGATTATAATGATTTTGCCTTTGCCCTTTTCCACATTCAGAAGCGTTCGACCTAGCCTTGGCATTCTGGAATGTCGAAGTAAAGTGCGCCTTGCGCTACTTGCCTTATTGCAAACTTTGACTTTGTCTCCTTGAGAATAGTCATTAACTCTCCAAGAGTTATTATTGCAATTTTAGTACTTCTAAAATAAATAATTAGATCTTTGAAGATCCTTCAATTTCATTATCATACATTAAGGATCTAATCCTTAGCTCTAATTCAGAAATTAAGGAGTCTACTACGACAAGCTTAATCATCACATGAATCTTCCAAAGATCATGCTCTACTATTTGCTTAACTCCAGGCTTTAGGCTAAATATTTTATTTTATCAAATAAAATAACTTATTAGTTTCCAGGACCATCCTGAAATATTATTCCCAATTTGAAAATTAAACCATTTAAATACATTTTCCCTAGGATTATGTTTTAAATGTCAATCTTTGAATTTTATCTTGATTTTAATAGTCCAACTATTTAATCAACGGTTTCAGGTACTTTTAAATATAATGATTATTATAGTCCAACTATATTAATCAACTATACTTTTAATTTGTTTGAATATAGTCCAACTGTTAATTAAAACAACGATTTAAATATTAGTCCAACTAACATTTAATTTATTTGACGAATGATATTTGATTTGAGCGTGTATGGCAAGTAATTAAACGAATATTGCAAATTCAATTCTTGCCTCCCACTATTTTTCGGCGAGCCTCTAACCCTCTGTCGAGTACTCGGGAAACCGTGTTTCCTAGAGGGCTAGGATCCCGTTAAATATCACAAAATCTTGACTTTGGCCAACAAATTATATGATAATTAACTAGGTAGATCTCTAAGATCGATTGGATCCAATCCAATTCCTAGATCCAGCAAGGGGACATCCAAGACCGAAACATATATCTTATATATGCCAATATATCCAATATATTACCTAACCTTTTTCCTCTGAATCAACTAAGCCTTGGCTTTGGCACAACAAACTTAGTGATCCCAGTTAAGCGTGACCCATTGACCATGGAAAGCTTCGTAATCAATGTCGATGGACAAGAAGTGGTCTTGACTTTGGCCAACAAACCACAACTTGGACAAGACACCAATATGGAACAAAGCCTTCGTGATTCAAACACATCCTTGACGGATTCATACACCCTTAAACATGCATTCTAAACACATAATAAAAGAGGTTGACAAATTTCATTTACCATGAGTTATGCAGGTCCAAATTCATGGTAAATGAATTTTAAATTCACATTTGGGTATTAGATACAACTCTCTCTTTCTCTCATCTCTCTCTCTCGCCCAACATGGGTAATTTCTTCTCTATTTTGGCAGTGAACTGCCGAGAACCAAGAGGAAATGGGAAGCAAGTGTGGTGATTTTTGTGGCAAAAATTACAAGAGCTAGCACTCCGAGAGACATGTGAAGGTGATAGGGAAGTCCACCCATGAGCCGGGAATTGTTTGACGAAGCTTGGAGCTCAAAACTTGAAGACACATGGCCGAAAACAGTGGACTGGATGCAGCTCACTGCCGTGACTTTATGAGGCAGAATTTCGAGTTTTGTTCATTGCTGCGTCGCTCAACCGATCGATGTGAGTATTCCTCAACTTCGTTGATTTGTATTGGCACTTATTTCATGCTTGTTTATGATCTTGGGACCTTAGCAAACACCAACAATGGTATCTTGAGCAAGGTTAAGCATGAAATTGATTTAGGGCTTAAAATTTGGGTAAAATTGATTTTGAGCATGTATAATGAAATTGGATGAATTAGTATTCTTAAATTTGATTTAATTAAGGATTGATCTGATCAATTTGAAGAAATTATTATTGGATCATTTTTTCCTCAAATTTTTGCGTTGGCCGAATGGTTGGAAGCCCTAATTGTCTTGGAATTTTGATTTTTTGTTCATTGGATGAATTGGAATCATTCGGGAATGTTGATTTAATGTCGATTGTGGATTTAATTGGATTGAAACCGAATCGGACACAAATTGCCCAAATTATCGAGAGCTTTAGCATGTAAAATTGGGTTTGATTTTTGTTAAATTGTGTTGGACACTATTTGATAATGATAAGCATGATTAATTAGGCTAATTTGATGTTTTGGAAATATTGATTTGGGTGATTAATTGTGTTATACACTTTAAGATTAATTAGATTATGAAATTGGACTTTTATGATTTAATTAATTGGGCCTTAAATTGAATTGGGCTTGTTATGTTGTTATTGGGCTAATTGGGCTTGGTTGTATCAAGTTAGGTTTAGGCCAAATGGATTGGATCCAATTGGGCCCAAAACCGCATCCATAAAGCCCAAATGCGACTAATGGACCTTTAAAGTTTAATTGGGCCTAATGGGCCAAAATTGATTTCTGGGCTTATGGGGTAATTCCCGGGTTAGATTTTGGTTATTCGGTTTGACCCGAGTTGACTAAAAGTCCACGCCTTAAGAAATTAATTAAAAGCCCATTGGACTTTAATTAAATTAATATTGGATATTAATCGGGCTTTGAGACCCGTAGCGATTAAATTTGTAATTTAAGTCGTAAAGGTTCGTTAAATAAAGTGTAGTATTTAATTTGGAATTAAATAAGCGAATTAGAATTAAATGCATATTGAATTGGATTTAATTATGTAGTTTAATTTAATTCGAGAATATGTACTTTGAGTACTTATTCGCAAAACGAGTTTGACTCGAGCAAAATCAAATCATTGTTTGAACATTGGATGGTCACTAATTATCAGATTAATTAATTTGATTAGATTGATTGATAACATGGTTGTGGGAATACATGCTTGCGATGCATGAATAATGTATATCAGATGGATATTATATAGGTAAAAGTGTAGGATTTGGGATTAATATTTTATTTGTCCTGCTGAGCACGCTATTTGTAAATATTAAATAAATATTTGATTTCTTATGATGTTGTGGGCAGAGCCCTTCAATGTTGATAGATGATATGGGCACAGAGCCATTAGGTAATGTTTTTAATGTGTTGGTGTGGACCTGAGGTCCATTTTGATATATGATATTTATTTCAGGATCGTTTTGATGATGGAATAAGATCTAGGTTGTCTGGTTTTAGGATATATCATGCCGGATTTTCATAAATTTAAAGGCTTTTGGAGATGGGTCAATCATGTCTCCTGCCGGTAGCATTCTGCCTCTGGCAGGGTGTTACAATGTATCCCGTTATGTTTTAAGCCAACCAGAAGGAGACCGTCGGAGATATGTCAAGAATTAATATTCTAGATTTAAGATATATTGGAAACTGTGATGATGAACTTATAATATATACAGAGACTGAACATCAACTATAAGGTTCCAAGCCCCAAAGATAGATGGAGATACGAGAACATGAAGGTCGGAACTGATAGTAATTGAAATTTAGCCATGAGAAAGCAAGAGATAAATAGATAAAATAAGATGAAGAATACTAGGATCAGATGGACCATGAGGAGCTAGGGAAATATCTAGCAAGATAATTCTTTTATACATTTACATCTAGAATCGTAGCATGATATAAAAAAGTCTAACCATATAAAGTACTAGTTTTTCTGGAGACTTGAAAGTATTAGAAATCATAAGACAAGGCAAAGTATGTGAGGAAGTTAGGTAAAGCAAAACACTACTTACGAGCATTATTGCAAGTAACGCATTTTAAGCAATACAGTTTTCTGAGGGAGTGAATACTGTAGTAGTTTTCCTATAATCAAGGTGCATGACTAATACCGAAGTTTGCACAGTAAATTCAAAAATTAGTGGATAACCGCGACATACTACCAAATGCAAATGCAAACTTATTTTAAGATTCAATCTAGACAGCTCTTAGTATTTCGACTATAACTTTTTCATACAATCTCCGATATTTATGAAATTTATATATTTGAAAAGCGAAGACCGAGACCTACAACTTTTACATTGGATATCATTCCAAATTCGAATCAAAAGCAAGTAAAAATCATGATAACCATGGATGGTACAGTAAATTTTGAGAATGGCCTATAATTGAGTGATGTGGCAAAACTTTAGCCACGCATTTCATTACAAAAAAATCATCCATCTTCCTATAAATAGGGGACTATTCATTCATCTATCTTTCAAGCCCAAAAACATTAAGGGCATAAGCAAGAATGGAGTTTGGTCATGCTTACTTTATTCTTATTATCTTCATTTTCAAGTCATTCTTGATCCATTCAAGCACATTTCCAAACATGGTAAGCTTCCTTTCTCTTATCATCTTCTCATTTTTCAATTTTGGCCAAAGAAATTGAAGCCCCAAAAGTCGCATCATGCATACCCTATGGATTAGATTTGTTTAATTGGTCTTGATGATGTTGTTGGCATGCATTTTGAGAAGTGTCTTGATATTATTAGCATGGAATTAAGTCTTTTTGTGTATGAATGTGTTGGAGGGAATTATGCTTAGTGTTGGGTGATGTTCTAGACATGTTGAAGTTAGAGAAGTGCTCATGTCAAGGTATTAGTGTAATGACAGTGTTGGAATTGATTTGGGCAGTGATAATGAACTGTTATTTGGCCCTGAGATCGGGTTAGTGTCACGAAGTGTATGGGCTAGCGTCGCGACACCGATCATGTGAATGCCTTCTACCTTGGGTCGGTGCATGTGAGAGTCATGCTGAACATACCCTCTACCTTGGGTCGGTTATGTGTTTGCCTAAGGTCGATGGTATGGAGATTAGGATCTCGTGTGGAAACTCGGGTCAGTCATGTGAAGACTCGGGTCGACCATGCGGAGACTCAGATCGGTCATATGGAGACTCGGGTCGGTCGTGTGGAAGACTAGGGTCGATCGTGTGAAGACTCGGGTCGATTACGTGGAAGATTTGGATCGGTCGTGTGGAGAATTGGGTCAGTCGATCGATCGTGTGGAGACTCGGGTCGTCATGTGAAGACTAAGGTCGGTGGTGTGGAGACACAGGTCGGTCGTGTGGAAGCCTCGGGATTGATTATGTGAGTGTCGCGATGCCCAACACCCAGCGTGGCGACGTAGAGCAAGAATAAGCTCCATGCCAGAGTCTGCTTGTATGGACGTCGCGACGCTCCTGACCCGCTGCCGTGACGTGTAACTGGAACAACTTCATATCATTTCAGTTTCAACTTAGGATGTTAAAGACAACCCTGAGGATTCCGTATTATCTCATATACACACATTATGACATGTCGCAAGCATAATAATCCTATGGTGATTATGGAAGAGTTGAATTGGGAAACTTAGTTTAATTCCGAAGCGTGTTCCAGGCCTTATGTTCTAACTAAGTTTATCAATTATAGATCATCGCAGGAACCCTAACTTCCTTCGACAAAACGAGAAATTATTGAGATATATACCCTAGAGCATCATGTAATGTAAATGGTATTATATTTTATGAAATAAAATGATGCATTATTCATTTATCAAAGTGTTTGTTTTAATATCGCATATGAGTGTCATACACAAGAGGATTTAAGTCTGGAGTCTGTGGAATTAAACTTACATTGATTGGCTTGATGGATGTAGTTCAAAACTTTTGTATGAATGTTAAGCTCCAAGCTTCCAAATTATGTTCTAAACTCAAGGGATTAGTTTTTGTAACACCTTGAATGTGCTAGCAAGAAGAAATTCAGAAGCAAAATTTCTAAGGGAGAAGATGATGCATTCGACAATGGCTTGAAAGGGAGAGAGAGAAATTTTTGGGTTGTGTATTTTAATTTCTAAAAGTCAATACACTTTTTACCAAAATCAAATTTGGTATATGTCTTACAAGTTACCAAAAAATCATCACCAACTTCTATCACCAAAAAGGTGACTAAAATTGATTAATGATGTAAGTTGGTGGGCCCCAGTTTAAAATTCAATATTCGAGTGGGCCCGCTTAACATATTTCGGTCTCGTGTTCGTTTAATTCCGAATTAATGAATTTGTCGTTGTGACATAATTAAATCCAATTTAATTAAATAATTAGGCCTTGCAAAATTATTATTAAAGTCACTTACGAATTAATTCTAAATTAATTTGTTCGCCCGAATTAAAATCCAATTTTAATTCCGCTTTGAAATGTAATTTCATTTAATATATCAAATATATTATTTAATTGATTAATCCCAAATTAATCGTTCTCTCTCTTCTATTCGAACTTTATCCCAGATAAATTATTGCCGTAATTAATCCTAGATTAATTTTCTCTCTCTCATAATTAATCCTAGATTAATTTTGTTCGAGTCAAATTTCATCGGTTAATCTTTGGGAAGCGACCCATGAGATCCCTGCATATGTTGGCAGTAAATTCGGTTGTCGGACTATCCGAATTGGGTAGGCATGGCGCTTCATCGGTTAATTTCATCGGTTAAGGATATTTCTGGAGAATTGGGTAGGCATGGCGCTTTGCTAGAAGCCAACCTTGTCTTGTAAATCGGTATAAACGTAGTACTAGGTACTTCCGTGTTCGGATAGTCCGACGACCGTATTTACTACCAACATATCCGGGGATCTCATGGGTTGCTTCCCAAAGATTCACCGATGACGTATGACTCGCACTTTTATTAATCTAGGATTAATTAATGATGAGAGAGAAAATTAATCTGGGATTAATTGCGGAGATATTTTATCTGGGATAAAATATCATTTAAAGAGAGATAACAATTAATTTGGAATTAATCGATTAATTAATATATTCGATATATTAAACGAAATTGGATTTCGACGCGGAATTAAAATTAGATTTTAATTCGGGCGAACGAGTTATTTTAGAATAATTCGTTAGCGACGTGAATAGTGATTTCGCTAGGCATAATCATTTAATTACATCGCAACGAAAAATTCATTAATTTGGAATTAACGAACCCGAGCCTGGGATTATTTGCGAGCACATTCGCATTTCGAATTCGAGTGCGGCACACAAGTCAAATCAAGCGTCAAATTGGTAGTCGCATCAATATACTTTGGTTGCGTTCGTCCAGGACTTTAACAGGTTCTGTGTACGCCAATACTGGGTATATTGAGAATTGTAGTATGTTGGGTGTGATGTCAAGACGGAAGTGTCACTCCAGTCATATGGAGATGATGGTCACGTAGGATACGGGACTGGTTCTCTTAAATGCTGCAACTATCGGGATAAATTGACAAGGTAAGGTTTATCCGAATATAGAGACTTGTTACCAAACATCTGACAAGTGCTTCGTACTGGGCATACACAATTCCAGCCCCAGGCCTAGCACGTGATCATCTGATACTGGACAGAAAGATGCAATACTACGTATACTACGCCTGCTATAGATCTTTTATTCCTGTAAGGATATTTACGGAGAATTGGGTAGGCATGGCGCTTTGCTAGAGGCCAACCTTGTATTGTAAATCGGTATAAACGTAGTACGAGGTACTTACGTGTTCGGATAGTCCAACGACCGAATTTACTGTCAACATATCCGGGGATCTCATGGGTCGCTTCCCAAAGATTCACCGATGACGTATAACTCGCACTCTAAATTAATCTGGGATTAATTATAAGAGAGAGAAAATTAATCTGGGATTAATTGCGGAGATATTTTATCTGGGATAAAATATTATTTAAAGAGAGAGAACGATTAATTTGGAATTAATCGGTAAATTAATATATTTGATATATTAAACGAAATTAGATTTCGACGTGGAATTAAAATTAGATTTTAATTCGGGTGAACGAATTAATTTAGAATTAATTCGTTAGCGACGTGAATAGTGATTTCGCTAAGCGTAATCATTTAATTACGACGCAACAGAAAATTCGTTATTTTGGAATTAGCGAACCCGAGCCCGAGATTATTTGCGAGCGCATTCACATTTCGAATTCGAGTGTGGCATGCAAGTCAAATCAAGCGTCAAATCGCTAGTCGCATCAAGCGTCAAATCATTAGTCACTTTGAGTGATGTGACTTGACAACTTGATGGATTGAGTGATGGAAGTGGTTGGTGCCATTATTATTTGACTTTTTGAAAGGCAAATGCAAATGAAATGAATGTGAAATTAATATTAGTGTATAAGATACACAAATTTCACAAACCAACACATTCTCCTCTCTTCCTCATTTTCTCTTTCTCTTCACGCCCAATGGGCTCCAAACAGCTCACTGGTTTCTCTAAAAAACGTGAGCAGTATGGGAAGCAAGAGTGTGATTTTGTGGCAAAATCACATATGCTAGCACACTTACGAGACATGCGAAGGTGATAGGGAAGTCCACCCATGAGCCGGGAACCATTCGACGAAGCTTGGAGCTTGACGAAGGACCACCATTGACGCAAAAACAGTGAGCAACATGCAGTGCACTGCCGCAGTTCACAGTGGGCAGAAAGTTTGTCTCCTCGTCTTTTAACCGATCGATGTGAGTATTCCGCAACTTCTCAATTGTTATTCACACATATTTCATTCTTATTATTGATCTTGGGATCTTAATAGAAACCAACATAGTTGATTCAGAGGAAAAGGTTAGGAAAATATATTGGATATATTGTATATATGTTTCGGACTTGGAGGTCCATCTGCCAGATCTAGGAATTGGATGAGATCCAATTGATCTTAGAGACCTACCTAGTTAAATATCATACAACTTTTTGGCCAAAGTCAAGGCTGTGTGTTATTTAACGGGATCTAAGACCACTAGGAAACTAGGTTTTCCGAGTACTCAACAGAGGGTTAGAGGCTCGCCGAAAAATAGTGGGAGGCTAGTATTGAATTTGCAATTTCGTTCTAATACTTGCCAAATACACGCTTTCAAAATTATTTCGTCATTTTATATTTATTTATTTATTGGACTAATATTTTATTATTTTTATTGTAATAGTTGGACTGTACCCAAAAATCGTTAATTGAATAGTTAGACTATTACAATTAAAATGGCGGGAAAGATCAACGTTAGGGACATTATCATGGGTGAAAATGTCTTTAATGGTGTGAACTTTCCTGACTGGGATATGAACCTCAGGATTGTCCTGGGGGCCGCGAAGATGCTCTATACGATAGAGAGACCACTCGGGCCTAAGCGTGGAATTGAACAGCTGCTTGAACTTGAGCTTTGCAAGACACATTGCGATGACAACTCAACTGCTCAATCAGTCATGCTCGCTACAATGACCCATCAATTTCGTCACCAGAACAAGGGATTAGATCCCTATACTATGATGGAAAAATTGAAGGACCTTCACCGATCTAACTGTTGGTTTCTATTATGGTCCCGGATCGATTATAAGCATGAAAAACATTGCGAATACATATCGACGAAGTTGCGGAATACTCACATCGATCGGTTGAGACGATTTGAAGCCGATTGGAGCCAAAAACGCTCACTGGTTTGGCGCCACTGCTGCACAGAATTTGCTCACTGTTTTGGGCAGTTTTGGATCCAAATTTGAAGCTCCAAACTTCGTCGAATGGATCCCGCCTCATGGGTGAACCTCCCTAACACCTTCGCAAGTCCCGTAAGTGTGCTAGCACTTGAGTTTTTGCCACAAAAACTCACTCAATGCTCCCCTATTGCTCACGGCAGTGAGCTGAAATGGAAGAAGAAAGAGACAGCCCCTTGGGCGTGAGAAGGAGAGAAAAATGGAGGAAATGTGTAATGGTTGACTTAGTAAATGAATTACCAAAATGCTTTATATATTTTTCCATAAAATAATAAACATTTACCATTTTTATTTATCAAATAAAATCAAATGGAAATGGCATCTCAACCACCAACACTATTCCACCAAAACACATCAACTATTCATTTCACTTTATCAAAGTGACATGTAGTCTTTCAATCAATCAATCACATCAATCAATCACATCACTCAAAGTGACATTTGATTTGACGCTTGATGTGACGAATGATTTGATGCTTGATGTGACTTGCGTCGCCGCACTCGAATTCGAAATACGAATGCGCTCGCAATCACACTCGGGCTCGGGTTCGCTAATTCCAAATTAGCGAGTTTTCGGTTGCGTCGTAATTAAATGATTACGCCCAGCGAATTCACTATTCACATCGCTTACGAATTAATTCTAAATTAATTTGTTCGCCTGAATTAAAATCCAATTTCAATTCCGCGTCGAAATCTAATTTCGTTTAATATATCAAATATATTAATTTACCGATTAATTCCAAATTAATCATTCTCTCTCTTAAGACGATATTTTATCCCAGATAAAATATCTCCGTAATTAATCCTAGATTAATTTTCTCTTTCTTCTATATAATCCCAGATTATTAATGAGTGCGAGTTATGCGTCATCGGTGCATTATTGGGAAGCGACCCATGAGATCCCCGGACAATTCGGCAGTAAATACGGTCGTCGGAATATCCGAATCACGTACCTACCAAGTACTATGTTCTACCAATTTACAAGACAAGATCGGCTTCTAGCAAAGCACGAAGTCTATCCAATTCTCCGGTCATATTCATCTAAGAATATTTAAGATCTATATCAGGCGTAGTATACCAAGTATCGTGTATATCGGCCCAGTATCGGATAGTCACGTGCTAGGGCTGGGGCTGGATAAGTGTCTGCCCCGTCCGAAGCACATATCGGATGTCTGGTAACTAGTCTCTATAATCGGATATACATGACCTTGTAATAATATCCCGATGGCCGGCCAGCACTTAAGAGCACTAATACCGTATCCTGCGTGACATCATCTCCACTATGACTGGAGTGATACATCCGTCTTGACATCACACCCAATACTCTATGATTCTCAATATACCCAACATTGGCGTACACAGAACCGGTTAGAGTCCTAGACGACCTCAACCAAAGCATATTGATTGTCGTAAGCATTAGCGGTGCAAGTCTCAGGTTAAGACCATACACACCTACCCTGATGTCGGACTCCCATAGACACATAGTCATAATACCAATGGGATTCCGAGGGGTCTATCCAGAGCGAAGTTGTTTCCCGTACCATCGGTGAAACACAACCTCCTATCGCACTTGCAAGAGTATCCAATACCCAAATATATGAGAACTATGCCGTTGTGCCCTCACAACACGCACAAGTGCAATACTAGCCTATTCCGCATTATCGATGTCCAGTCTCGATAATACTCCGGCTAGGGATATTTAATGATTAATCCTTCGTGGACTGATACTGTCTCATATCATCTCAATCCAGGAACTAATCATATGGACCTCTCTTCATTTATACATCTAAGGTGATCTAATGACAAATGATGAGAGTGCAATTTCCTTGTCACATAGTTAATTTGTACAACAACACTATGATCTGTACAAATAGTGACGCTATGGGTCATATTATCCAACAATCTCCCACTTGGCACATAGCCAGTCACTCAAGTGTCGAACACCCGAACTATGTACGGTTCGCTCAAATTGCTGAGAAAAGGTTTTCGTCAGCGGATTTCCATGATTATCATCTGACGTGATTTATACGATCATCACATCGCCACGATGTATGATCCGAACGAATCAGATGATATAGAGGTATATATCTGGATCGTCGATGAGACCTTTAATTCTTTAGCCTTGTGCTGACGCCTAGCTCAGCTGCTAACAGAACTATATCTAATATAATTAGATTTATTATCGACCCAAATGGCTTCTATTGCTGCCTCAGCCCCAAATATCTAATATAACAGAACTACAGCATTTGTTTTTTATTCGGCAACAGTATCTTGCTCCGAAGATTTCCAGCTCACTGTCCCGTTATTCAAACTTTATAGTACCGCAGTATTTAACTGTTTGGAAACTTGCGGTAGTGATCCCAGTCACTTCAAGTTCTCCTTCTCCATAGTTTAAGACAGCATCTTTAGTTCTCTAAGATACTAACAGATGTCCTTAACTTCAATCCAGTGACTATCACTTGGATTGACTCGATTGTGACTCCATATGCTCAAAGCGTATGAGACAGCATATCTAGTACATTTTTAAATGTACAATTTCCCAGAGAGTGTTAACAACTCCAAATCTATCCCAGCAGATCTTTATTCCTTGAATATAGGTTGTTACTCCCCAGAATTCTACGGAGAATTTCTATGAAAGCCAAGCTTTCACCAATTGCTTTATGGGAATTTCATTATCAGTGCTCCCCCACTAACCTCCTTATATACACAAGAATCATTTCGTTTTGAGTCAAATCATAAACCATTATGATTATTTCAAAACGACAGTTCCAAGAACCTTATGCTTGCTTCAATCCAAACATGGATCGAATAACCCGCAAACCTTGTTTGTCGGTTATACAAAATCGTCAGGATGTTGTAAGCATCCTCCAAGAGGTTTCCTTTTCAGGAAAACGATTTTGATCATTAACTGACACATTTCATAAATGAAATATGCAGTATCAACAAGCATCTTCAAAATGGATTTACCATGGCAACAGGTAAAAGGTTGAACCGTAATCAACACAATGTTGATAACGATACCTTTCCGTCAAAAGCCTAGCTTTGTACGTTGGTATGTTGCCATCCATGTATGTCTTCCTTGAAGACGTTTACTGTACCAATAGGAATAATGCCTTGCGGTACAACAACTAGTATCCAAACATAGTTGTTGTACATGGAATCCATTTCGGACTCATGGCACTTTGCCATAATAGGGAGTCGATACCTTGTATCACTTCCTCGTACGTAGTCGGTTGGTATACCTCCATAAGATTTACATCTTTAAGGGGTTACATCAGAAACTCATACCCCAGGTTGTTTCCTGATTCTCTCCGATCTACGCGGTTCTTGTGTATTCGAAGATTAATGGTACAGATTCATCATTGATGAACTGTTTATGTTCCATTAAGGACTTCGTGCCTCGAATAATATTACTCCAATTTTCATCGAGTATCACTATCCTCCCACTGACCACTGCATATCGGTGTTCCTCTTAGGAAAACCGCATGGTGAGCAACAATTATATTGTTCTCATGTGAGATTTATAAGTACTATACTTATGGTTTCCCTTAGGATAACCTATTATTGGCACTTATCCAATTTGGGTTCTAGTTTGGTATCATCCAAACGTTATGCCTGGCATACCCAAATTATTAGGAACGAGAAACCCTGTTTCTTTCCTGTTCATATCCTATATGATATCTGTCAAACAGATTTATATGGAACCTTATTCTAAATAAGTTTTGCACTGTTAATACATATCCTGTTGAAGGAAATGATAGCTCAGAGCGACTCATAATTTAACCTTATCTTGTCCAACAAAATTCAGTTTTTTGTTCAGACACACCGTCTAACTGACGTGTCTCGGGAGGAGTCCTCATCTGAAAGAATACTATACTCTTTCATGTATGTTTGAAACTTACTGCTTAAGTATTTTCATTACGGTCTTACCGTGACGGCATAATACTATAGTCGATCTGTTTATCTACTTCGTGTCGAAACTCTAATAGTTTTCGATCTGTGTTCTTCAAAAGAAACACATAACCATAACGTGATGTTACATCCGTTAAGGTCACGAAATATTTATGTTCACATCTAGCCTAGCTAGATATGGGCCCACTAACTTCACCATGAATAGGGCTAACAGATCGGTGGCACTTACACTATTACCAAGTAAACAGTGTTTTAGGTACTTTACCTAACAAACTAGATTCGTAGACTTTATTTGAATAGTCAAATCAGTCCTAGTAACCACTCTTCAAAAGTGCGGATATACGAATCTTGTTTAATTGTGTCCCAGACAACAATGCCACAAATAAGTCTCTATTGATCAAATCAATTTGAGCTATTTATTTGTCATTTTATATGTTTTGAGATTTTAATTATATTCAAAATATAAATTCTGTTATTCACATTTAATGTGTTTATCTCAGTATCATCTTTATATAATGAAACACTTAGTGTTCTAGAATATAAAGGTTTATCCACAATGGATTAAACACTGATATAGAGATAATGTCTCTAGTCAAACTAGTTACATTATAACAGTTCCTAATTTAAGTACACACCCGAAGGGTAGTTCCTAAACTTAGGTATCTACGGTCGAAACAGCGACTTTCGTCCCGTTTTCGATTCGCAGAACAATCTCAGCTTGAAGTCAGTATCCTGCTCAAAGCAGATTCTGAACATCAATACATATATTTTATGTACCACACTAAGTATTTAAAATCTAATTTCAATACTAGTAGTGAACATAACTTTGGCAAACATTTTTAAAGTCAGAGCTTTGCCCTTTCTTTAATTCCTTCGTGTCTGCCATATCCAAATGGTAGTCACTTTGGGATATGTCAATTATCCTTTTCAATATTTCAGAAACCTTAGGCCAAGCCTTGGGTTTTTAGAATATCGAAACAATGTGCACCTCGTGCTACATGCTCAATTGCAAACTTTGACTTTTCACCTCTAGAATAGTCAATTAATTCTCCAAGAATTATTTATTGCAATTTTAATACTTATTAAATCTAAAATTAGATTTATGACAAGTATATTAAATTAAGCACTAAAGTCATCATCACATAAATCTTCCAAAGATTTTATGCTCTACTTTATTTTGCTTAATTTTGGGCTTAAGGTATAATAAGTTATTTTATCAAATAAAGTAACCTATTATTTATTCCCAATTTTGAAAATTAAATCATTTAAAATATTTTAATCCCAGATTATATTTTAAATATCCAACTTTTCAATTTTATCTTGATTACAATAGTCCAACTATTTAATCAACGATTAGTGGTACTATATATATTATAATGATTATAATAGTCCAACTATATAATCAAATATAATCCAAATTAATTAACCTCAATTACATTGATTACTATAATCCAATTATAAAATCAACTGTAAACTGAAATTAATTAATTCAAATATATTGATTAATATAATCCAATTATATATAATCAACTATAATACAGTCCAACTGTATATTAAAACAACAATAAATATTAGTCCAACTAATACTTTTAATATATGACGAGTGATATTTGTTTGAGCGCGTATGGCGAGTAATTGAACGAATATTGCAAATTCAATTCTTGCCTCCCACTATTTTTCGTCGAGCCTCTAACCCTCTGTCGAGTACTCTGGAAACCGTGTTTCCTAGTGGGCTAGGATCCCGTTAAATATCACACAATCTTGACTTTGGCCAACAAATTGTATGATAATTAACTAGGTAGATCTCTAAGATCAATTGGATCTAATCCAATTCCTAGATCCAGTAGGTGGACATCCAAGTCCTAAACATATATCCTATATATGCCTATATATCCAATATATACCCTAACCTTTTTCCTCTGAATCAACTAGGCCTTGGCTTTGGCACAACAAACCTGATGATCCCAGTCAAGCGCGGACCCATTGACCATGGAAGCTTCGTAATCAATGTCGATGGACAAGAAGTGGTCTTGACTTTGGCCAACAAACCATAACTTGGACAAGACACCAATATGGAACAAAGCTTCGTGATTCAAACACATATTCGACGGACAAGGGCTTGACTTTGGCCAACAACCCATGCCAATCTAGGATCTTGAGTAAGAATCACTCAATGGAAGGAAAAAACGCATGATATTTAATGAGGGCTTTTTCGCGTGCAAATTGGCTACCAATTTCATTATCTTTGTTAAGGTCTCATCATCATACACCCTTAAACATGCATTCTAAATACATAATAAAGCGAGTATGAAAATAAATAATAATGATATGCGGATGGATACTTAACACATTGATCCTGGATCAAATCTCTCCCTTTCTCTCTCAAGCTAGCACTTGTATTACTTCTACCCGTTACACTACACTTCTAAAGAAACCTCATTTACATTGAGGGGAATAGGTGAGAAGAGAATACAAAGAGAATAAAGGTGATAAGGCTGGACACGCAGGTCCAATTTAATAAATCGAATTTATTACAACAATTTCCAAAATTGCCCCACCCGACTAATATCCATCCGATATACATTATTCATTCATCACAACCACGTATTCACACATAAGCATGCTATCAATCAATCTAATCAAATTAATTAATCTGATAATTATGTGATCATCCAATGTTCAAACAACGATTTGATTTTGCTCGAGCCAAACTCGTTTTTGCGAATAAGTACTCAAAGTACAAATTCTTGAATTAAATTAAACTACATAATTAAATCCAATTTAACATGTATTTAATACTAATTCACTATTCAATTCCAAATTGAATATTACACTTTATTTAATAAACCTTTAACGACTTAAATTCCAAATTTAATCGTGTCGGGTCTCAAAGCCCGATTAACGTCCAACGTCAATTCAATTCAAGTCTAATGGGCTTTAATTAATTTCTATAAGGCGTGGGCTTCGGCAACCAAAGCCCAATCAAGGAGTAACCTCATAAGCCTAGAAATCAATTTAGGCCCATTAGGCCCAATTAAACTTTAAGGGTTTATAAGTCGCATTTGGGCTTAACGGAAGTGGCTTTGGGCCCAATTGGATCCAATCCATTGGGCCTAAATCCAACTTTGTACAACAAAGCCCAATAAGCCCATTTACAACATAATAAGCCCAAATCCAATTTAAGGCCTAAATAACTAAATTACATGAATCCAATTCCGCAATTTAATTACCTAAAGTGCGTTACATGATTAATCACCCAAATCAATATTTCCAAAACATGAAATTAGTCCAATTAATCATGCTCATTCTCATCATCACATGTCCAACACATAAATGAAACAATCAAACCCATTACATGCTTTTAAGTCTCGGCCAAGGAGGGATTTTGTGTCCGATTTGGTTTCAATCCAATCGAACCCACAATCGACATCAAATCAACATCCAATTTGATTTCATACACATCCAATGTCACAAAATCAAAAAATCCAAGACATTCTAGGGCATAATGCATTCGGCCACCTTAAGGAAATTGGGGATTTTTGTTCAATTCAAAATTCAATCCAATTAATCTTAAATTAACATCATCCTCTATGATTCCAATTCATCCAATGAATCAAAATCAAAAAATTCCAAATTTCCAAATAACCCTAAACTTTCGGCCAACACATCTAATTTTGGGGAAAATTATTCCAAATCAATTTTCATGAAATTGATCCAATCAACTTTTAATACAAACACATTTAAGCATATTCATCAATCCAATTTCACAAAATCATGCTCAAATTCAATTTGCCCAAATTTTAAGCCCTAAAATTTTCATGCTCAAACCTAGGCTCTGATGCCATTGTTGGTTTCTATTATGGTCCCGAATCGATTATAAGCATGAAAAACATTGCGAATACATATCGACAAAGTTGCGGAATACTCACATCGATCGGTTGAGACGATTTGAAGCCGAATGGAGCCAAAAACGCTCACTGGTTTGGCGCCACTGCTGTGCAGAATTTGCTCACTGTTTTGGGCAGTTTTGGATCCAAATTTGAAACTCCAAACTTCGTCAAATGGATCCCGCCTCATGGGTGAACCTCCCTAACACCTTCGCAAGTCCCGTAAGTGTGCTAGCACTTGAGTTTTTGCCACAAAAACTCACTCAATGCTCCCCTATTGCTCACGGCAGTGAGCTGAAATGGAAGAAGAAAGAGACAGCCCATTGGGCGTGAGAAGGAGAGAAAAATGGAGGAAATATGTAATGGTTGACTTAGTAAATGAATTACCAAAATGCTTTATATATTTTTCCAAAAAATAATAAACATTTACCATTTTTATTTATCAAATAAAATCAAATGGAAATGGCATCTCAACCACCAACACTATTCCACCAAAACACATCAACTATTCATTTCACTTTATCAAAGTGTCATGTAGTCTTTCAATCAATCAATCACATCAATCAATCACATCACTCAAAGTGACATTTGATTTGACGCTTGATGTGACGAATGATTTGACGCTTGATGTGACTTGCGTCGCCGCACTCGAATTCGAAATACGAATGCGCTCGCAATCACACTCGGGCTCGGGTTCGCAAATTCCAAATTAGCGAGTTTTCGGTTGCGTCGTAATTAAATGATTACGCCTAGCGAATTCACTATTCACGTCGCTTATGAATTAATTCTAAATTAATTCGTTCGCCCGAATTAAAATCCAATTTCAATTCCGCGTCGAAATCTAATTTCGTTTAATATATCGAATATATTAATTTACCGATTAATTCCAAATTAATCATTCTCTCTCTTAAGACGATATTTTATCCCAGATAAAATATCTCCGTAATTAATCCTAGATTAATTTTCTCTTTCTTATATATAATCCCAGATTATTAATGAGTGCGAGTTATGCGTCATCGGTGCATTATCGGGAAGCGACCCATGAGATCCCCGGACAATTCGGCAGTAAATACGGTCGTCGGAATATCCGAATCACGTACGTACCAAGTACTACGTTCTACCGATTTACGAGACAAGATCGGCTTCTAACAAAGCACGAAGTCTATCCAATTCTCCGGTCATATTCATCTAAGAATATTTAAGATCTATATCAGGCGTAGTATACCAAGTATCGTGTATATCGGCCCAGTATCGGATAGTCACGTGCTAGGGCTGGGGCTGGATAAATGTCTGCCCCGTCCGAAGCACATATCGGATGTCTGGTAACTAGTCTCTATAATCGGATATACATGACCTTGTCATAATATCCCGATGGCCGGCCAGCACTTAAGAGCACTAATACCGTATCCTGCATGACATCATCTCCACTATGACTGGAGTGATACATCCGTCTTGACATCACACCCAATACTTTACGATTCTCAATATACCCAGCATTGGCGTACACAGAACCGGTTAGAGTCCTAGACGACCTCAACCAAAGCATATTGATTGTCGTAAGCATTAGCGGTGCAAGTCTCAGGTTAAGACCATACACACCTACCCTGATGTCGGACTCCCATAGACACATAGTCATAATACCAATGGGATTCCGAGGGGTCTATCCAGAGCGAAGCTGTTTCCCGTACCATCGGTGAAACACAACCTCCTATCACACTTGCATGAGTATCTAATACCCAAATATATGAGAACTATGCCGTTGTGCCCTCACAACACGCACAAGTGCAATACTAGCCTATTCCGCATTATCGATGTCCAGTTTCGATAATACTCCGGCTAGGGATATTTAATGATTAATCCTTCGTGGATTGATACTGTCTCATATCATCTCAATCCAGGAACTAATCATATGGACCTCTCTTCATTTATACATCTAAGGTGATCTAATCACAAATGATGGGAGTGCAATTTCCTTATCACATAATTAATTTGTACAACAACACTATGATCTGTACAAATAGTGACGCTATGGGTCATATTATCCAACAATAACCTCATATCGCAAAGGTATGAATTGTAGAAGAAGCTCTTTAGCTCTCGAATGTCAGAGGGTACATCTGTTGAGCACCATATGTCACAGATGATTGATGACATCGAACAGCAGGGTCAGCTAGGCATAACCTTTGAGGCTGAGACTTCTATAGATTTGATCTTGCAGTCTCTTCCTGACAGCTGGAGAGGGTTCATCATAAACTACAATATGATAAACCAAGACCATACTGTAGGCACTGCATTTTTGCATATAAGTCCCGATGATGAGTCTCACATGGAGACAGTACCTCTTTAAATTGTGGAAGTCACGGGAAACGGACGTCGGAAGGGAAGAGTCAGAAATCAGTACCTCGTTGGATCTAATTCGTTTGCTTAGCTTCGGGTTTGCTCATTGAACCTCTGTTTTAAAATTCACCTAGCCCAAAACCAAAGCCACAAGCCCACCTAGCCCAAGCCCATTACATCACATCCATTAACAATTAAAACATTTAAAGCACATGTCAAAAATTGAATTAAATTAAATCCAATTAAATTAAATTCCTAATATAAGCAAATCTCTTCCTAATTTAAATAAATCACCCACCAATTTAAATATATTCCCCCGACAAAATACAATTTTTTTTCCCTTTTTTAAACTAATTAAATCCATCCCTAATCTAATTGATATGTTTCCTTTTCAAAACTCATGCATATCCCTAATACATCACTATAAAAATAACACAAAACCCTAAACTCCATTGGCTCTCAATTCTCAAGGTAATACAACCTAAAAAAACAAAGAAACCATACTCAGAAGCTCTCGGTCCCCCCATCTCTCTCAAAAACCAAACACAAAAAATAAACCTTCAACGCATTCCACCTCTCCCGGAAACCCTACGGCCCTCTCCCTACTCATCAACAGAACCAAAACCCATAACCCTTCAACCAGACACCTCTCGTCAACCCACGTCCCACTTTCAATGAGAACGCAGCCCTCAAGCATCAAACTTGCAGCCCTCACTCACACACGTTAACAACCCCATGCAGGCAGCTCCCACATGAAAACAGATCACGCCCCCTAAGCAAAGTCAACAAACTGCACGCGCAACAGTCCCTTAGCAGCCCTCCTCACCCACCAAACAAATCACCAAATTAAGCCACAAAAAACCTGCCCCACCAATCAAGACAAACACAAATAAACAACCAAAAAATCAGAAAAACGTAGCCCACAAACAAAGCCACAATCGACACACATAAATGACCAAAATAAAGCCAAACCTGACCGAAAACACAACCTGAAACTACCCTGCAAACAGTCCCAAACTGTACCCGAAACCCGCAAACTGTCCACCAAAAACTGCAATCCAAATTACCTTAAACTACCGCAGAAACAACCTTAAACAGCAGCCCAATTCATGCCAGAAACAACATCAAAAACTACCCCAAAACAGTGAAAAACCGCAGCCCCAATATCTTTAAAAAACCACAAAAACAGTCCCTTAATCAGTAAAAACAGTGACTAAAAAATAGCAGTAAAACAACAGCAAAACGGAGTAAAAACAGTAGCCTAAACTGCGAAACAGGGAAGGAAAACATTGAACCAGAGAACCAGAGGAGTTGCGGAGCATCAACCCTTCCGAAGGCCGTGTAACGCGCTTCCGAGAGACGACCTAAGAGGTTAGACCCGATGGCACCCCTTTTTTTATTTATTTCTGCTTATTTCTTTTATTTTGCCAATATTTCTTTGCATGGGTATTGTTGATTAATGTATGCTATGGCTATTGGATGAATGGAAAATGTGTTGTCTCTTGTGATATATTGGATGGAAACCCAGACGTAAATTCTGTAGTCGAATCCGAATGGATGGTAGTGCGGTCTGTGCTTGGGAAACAACTCCACGTACCACTTGATCAAACGACACATATTTCACTTTATTCTATATTGTTCGTTTATTATTCGCATTTTACATTCCGCCATTTACTTCCCGTACGTTATTTGTTTGTGTATTGATGATATAGTGCGCATGGGCAAATCAAGTTGGATTAAAGTGTTGGTTTCTATTAAGGTCCCAAAATCAATAATAAGCATGAATCAAGTGCGAATACACATCGAGGAAGTTACAGAATACTCACATTGATCGGTTGAGCGACGCGGAGACAACAAAAACGAAATTTCTGCCCATCTTCACTGGGTCGGCAGTGGCAGTGAAATGCTCACTGTTTTGGCTCGGTTTTGGTCCTTCGTCAAGCTCCAAGCTTCGTCGAACGGTTCCTGGCTCATTGGTAGACATCCCTATCACCTTCGCATGTCTCGTAACTGAGCTAGCACTTGGGATTTTGCCACAAAATCCCACTCCAAGCTTCCCTCACTGCTCGGAAAAACAGAAGAAAAATGCTACTGGTGTGGGCGTGAGAAGAGGGAGAAAGAGGAAGAGATAAATGTGTTGAATTAATTGGTATTTTGTGTTTAAAATCCATTTATATATTTTCCAAAAATATTAAAATGATTTACCACAAAATTGTCTTTACAAAAGTCAAACAATAAAGCCAACCAACAACTCCAACAACTACCATCAATCAATAAATCACATCAATCAATCAAGTGTCACATCACTCAAAGTGACATGATTTGATGCTTGACGTGACGCTAGATGCGACTAGCGATTTGACGCTTGATTTGACTTTCGTACCGCACTCGAATTCGAAATGCGAATGCGGTCGCAAATAATCTAGGGCTCGGGTTCGTTAATTCTAAATTAACAAATTTTCCGTTGCGTCGTAATTAAATGATTACGCCTAGCGAAATCACTATTCACGTCATTAACGAATTAAATCTAAATTAATTCGTTCGCCAGAATTAAAATCTAATTTTAATTCCGCTTCGAAATCCAATTTCATTTAATATATCAAATATATTAATTTATCGATTAATTCAAAATTAATCGTTATCTCTCTTTAATGATATTTTATCCCAGAAAAAATATCTCCGCTATTAATCCCAGATTAATTTTCTCTCTCTTCTAATTAATCCTAGATTAATTTAGAGTGCGAGTTATACGTCATCGGTGAATCAGATATGTTGGCAGTAAATTCGGTCGTCGGACTATCCGAACACGTAAGTACCTCGTACTACGTTTATACCGATTTACAAGACAAGGTTGACCTCTAGCAAAGCGCCATGCCTTCCCAATTCTCCGGAAACATCCTTACAGGAATAAAGGATCTGTATCAGGCGTAGTATACGTAGTATTGCATATTTCTGTCCAGTATCGGATGATCACGTGCTTGGCCTGGGATGGAATTGTGTCTTCCCCGTACGAAGCACATGTCGGATGTCTGGTGACTAGTCTCTATAATCGGATAAACCTGACCTTGTCATTTTATCCCGATAGCTGCAGCATTTAAGAGTACTAGTACCGTATCCTTCGTGACCATCATCTCCATATGACTGAAGTGACACTTCCATCTTCACATCACACCCAACATACTACGATTCTCAATATACCCAGTATTGGCGTACACAGAACCTATTAAAGCCCTGGATGACCTCAACCAAAGTATATTGATTGTCGCAAGTATTAGCGGTGCAAGTCTCAGGTTAAGACCAAATACACCTACCCTGATTTCGGACTTCCATAGACACATAATCATACTACCAATGGAATTCCGAGGGGGTCTTATCCAGAGCTAAGCTGTTTCCCCTACCATCGGTAAAACACAACCTCCTATTACACTTGCATGAGTATCATATACCCAAATATATGAGAACTATGTTGTTGTGCCCTCACAACGCGCACAAGTGTAATACTAGTGTTTTACGTATTTATCGATGTCCAATCTCGATAATACTCTGACTAAGGATATTTAATGATTTATCCTTCGTGGATTGATATTGTCTCATATCATTCTCCGTCCAGGAACAAATCATAGGGACCTCATATCATTTATACATCTAGGTGATCTAATCACAAATGATAAGAGTGCAATCTACTTTGTCATATAGTTAATTTGTACAACAACACCATGATCTGTACAAATAGTGACGCTATGGGTCATAATTGTCCAACAATCTCCCACTTGGCCTATAGCCAGTCACTCGAGTGCTTGACACCCGAACTATGTATGGTTGGCTAAAATTGCTGAGAAATGCTTTTGTCAGCGGATTTGCATGATCATCGTCTGATGCGATTTATACGATCATAACATCTCCACGATGTATGATCCGAACGAATCAGATGAATAGTCGAAGTATGTATCTAGATCGTTGATGAGACCATTAATTCTTTAGCCTGTGCTCAAGCCTAGCTTAGCTGCTAACAAAATTATATCTAATCTAATTAGGTTTATTTGTCGAGTGAGAAGGCTTCTATTGCCGCCTCAGCTGCAGCATTTAACCGCACTTGTTGTTTATACGGTAACAGTATCTTGCTTGGAAGATTTCCAGCTCACTGTTCCGTTATTCAAACTGTATAGTACCGTTTGGGACTTTTAGTCGTTTTATCGGTTAAGAAACTTGCTACAGTGATCCCAGTCACTTCAAGTTCTCCTTCTCCATAGATTAAGACATCATCCTTAGATCTCTAAGATACTAACGAATGTTCTTAACTTCAATTCAGTGACTATCATTCAGATTGGTCTGTTTGTGAATCCATATGCTCAAAGCGTATGAAACAGCAGGTCACGTACATTTTTCAATGTATGAGTTCTCGGAGAGTTTTCAACAACTTTAAATCTTTCCCAGAAGATAATTATTCCTTGAATAAAGGTTGTTTCTCCCAAGAATTCCACGGAGAATTTTCTCGAAAGCCAAGCTTTCACCGATAGTTATATTATGGGAATGTCATTTTCAAGAAATGACGTATTATCATTATTTTATATAGGACAACCACTGTCAGTGCGCTCCCACTAACCTCCTTATATACACAAGAATCATTTCGTTTTGAATTAAATCATAAACAAATATGATTACATTAAAACAATAATTCCAAGAACCTAATGCTTGCTTCAATCCAAACATGGATCGATTAACCCGCAAACCTTGTTTGCTAGTTTTGGTACGACAAAACCGTCAGGATGTTATAAACATCCTCCAAAAGGTTTCCTCTTCAGGAAAGCGATTTTCCTGTAAAGCTGACATATTTCATAAATGAAACATGTAGCTTAAGAAAACATTATCCAAATGGATTTACCGTGGCAACAATTAAAAGGTTGAATCGTAATCAACACAATATTGATAACGATACCTTTCCGCTAAAAGCCTAGATTTATACGTTGGTATGTTGCCATCCATGTATGTCTTCCTTGAAGACTTTTACTACAAATAGGCACAATGCCTTGCGGTACATCAACTAGTATCCAAACTTGTTGATATACATGGAATCCAATTCAGATTTATGACACTTTGTCATAATAGGGAGTCGATACCTTGTATCACTTCCTCATACGTAGTCAGTTGGTATTCCTCAATAAGATAGACATCTTTATGAGGTGAGATCAGAAACCAATACCCTAGGTTGTTTTCTGACTCTCTCCGACCTACGCGGTTCTTGTGTATTCGAAGATTATGGTAATAGTTTCATCATTGATGAACTATTTGTGTTCCATTAGGACTCGGTGCCTTGAACAGTATTACTCTGATTTTCATCGAGTTTTACTATCCTCCCACTTATTACTGCATATCGATATTCCTCTTAGGAAAACCGCATGGTGAACAACAATCTAATTGTTCTCTCGTGAGTTGTATAAGTATAATACTTATGGTATCCCTAGGATAACCTACAATTGGCACTTATCCAATTTGGGTTTTAGTTTGGTATCATCCGAACATATGCCTAGCATACCCAAATAATCAGGAATGTGAAACCCGGTTTCTTTCCCGTTCATATCTAATATGAAATTTCTCTAACAGATTATTAATGGAATCTTATTCTAAATAAGTTCTTGCACTGTTTAAAGCTTATCCGTTGAAGGAAATGGTAGCTCAGAGCGACTAATGATTAACCTTATCATTCCAACAAAATTCGGTTACTCTATTCGGACACACCGTCAGATTGACGTGTTCCGGGAGGATTCATCATTTGAAAGAATACTATACTCTTTCAAGTATGTCAAAAACTTATTGCTTAAGTATTTTCCATTACGGTCTTACCGTGGCGGTTTAATACTTTAGCTGATCTGTTTGTCTATTTCGTGTCGAAAACTCTAAAAGTTTCCGATTTGTGTTCTTCCAAGAAACACATAACCACAACGCGATGCCACATCCGTAAGGTCACGAAATATTCATATCCACCTCTAGCCTAGCTAGACATGGGCCCACTTGCTTCACTATGAACTAGGGCTAACAGATTGGTGGCATTTACACTTTTACCAAGTAAATAGTGTTTTAGGCACATTGCCCAATAAACTAGATTCGTAGACTTTATTTGAATAGAATCAAATTAGTCCGAGTACCCACTCATCAAAAGTGTGGATATACGAGTCTTGTTTAATTGTGTCCCAGACAACAATGCCATAATTAAGTTTCTTCTGATCAAATCAGTTTAAGCTAATTGTTTGTCATGATATATGTTTGAGATTTATTTATATTCAAAATATAAATTTTGTTATTCACATCTAATGTGTTTATCTCAATATCATCTTTATAAAATAAAACACTTTAGTGTTCCATAATATAAATGTAAATCCGCAACGGATTAAACACTGATATAAAGATAATGTATCTAGTCAAACTAGTTACATTATAACAGTGTCCTAATTTAAGTACACACCCGAAGGTAGTTCCTAAACTTAGGTACATGCGGTTAAAACATCAACTTTTGTCCCGTTTCCAATCCACAGATAAATCTCAATTGAAGTCAGTATCCTGTTCAAAACAGATTCTGAACATCAACATATATTTATGTACCACACTAAGTATTTAAAATCCAATTTTAATACTAGCAGTGAACATAATGTTGACAAACATATTTGAAGTCAGAGCCTTGCCCAGTCTTCAATTCCATCATGTCTGCTTTGTCCAAACGGCAGTCACGCTTCCGCGATCCCGTTTGCCACATTTAGGCAGACATTTTGGGATATGTCCATTATCTTCCCAGAAGACTATAATGATTTTGCCTTTTCCCTTTTCAACACTCCAGAAGCCTTTGGCCAAGCCTTGGCCTTCTAGAATATCGAAGTAAGGTGC
This sequence comes from Zanthoxylum bungeanum, assembly GCA_019454045.1. Classification (NCBI taxonomy): domain Eukaryota; kingdom Viridiplantae; phylum Streptophyta; class Magnoliopsida; order Sapindales; family Rutaceae; genus Zanthoxylum; species Zanthoxylum bungeanum. The sequence goes on from SKCR01027724.1 coordinate 90,752, forward strand.
ACCTTGCGATACTTGCCTAATTGCAAACTTTGACTTTATCTCCTTGAGAATAGTCATTAACTCTCCAAGAGTTATTTATTGCAATTTAGTACTTCTAAATCTAAATATAGATTTATGAAGATCCTTCAATTTCTTTATCATACTTTAAGAATCTAATTTTTAGTTCTGATTCAGAAATTAAGGAGTCTACTACGACAAGCTTAATGGATTAAGCACTTAAGTTATCATTACATAAATCTTCCAAAGATTATGCTCGACTGTTTGCTTAACTCCGGGCTTAGGCCTAATATGTTATTTTATCAAATAAAGTAACTTATTAGTTTCCAGGACAATCCTGAAATTTTATTCCCAATATGAAAATTAAACCATTTAAATACATTTTCCATAGGATTATGTATTAAACGTCAATCTTTCAATTTTATCTTGATTCTAATAGTCCAACTATTTAATCAACGATTTAGGTACTATTTATTATAATGAATACAATAGTCCAACTATTTAATCAACTATTATTTAATAGATTAAAAAATCAATTATATTGATTACTATAATCCAATTATAAAATCAGTTATAAATGAATTGTTTGAATATAGTCCAACTATTTATTAAAACAACATTTAAATATTAGTCCAACTAACATTTAATTATTTGACGAAGTGATATTTGTTTGAGCGCGTATGGCGAGTAATTGAATGAGTATTGCAAATTCAATTCTTGCCTCCCACTATTTTTCGGCGAGCCTCTAACCCTCTGTCGAGTACTTGGGAAACCGCGTTTCCTAGTGGGCTAGGATCCCGTTAAATATCACACAATCTTGACTTTGGCAAACAAATTGTATGAAAATTAACTAGGTAGATCTCTAAGATCAATTGGATCCAATCCAATTCCTAGATCCGGTAGGGGGACATCCAAGTCCGAAACATATATCTTATATATGCCAATACATCAAATGTATTACCTAACCTTTTTCCTCTGAATCAACTAAGCCTTGGCTTTGGCACAACAAACTTAGTGATCCCAGTTAAGCGCGACCCATTGACCATGGAAAGCTTCGTAATCAATGTCGATGGACAAGAAAATGTCTTGACTTTGGCCAACAAACCACAACTTGGACAAGACACTGATATGGAACAAAGCTCTCATGATTCAAACACATTCTCGATGGATAAAGGCCTTGACTTTGGCCAACAAGCCAATCCCAGTCTCGGATCTTGAGTGAGAATCACTCAATCGAAGGAAAAACGCTTAATATGTTGCCAGGGTTTTTCGAGTGCAAATTGGCAACCAATTTATTATCTTTGTTAAGGTCTCATCATCATACACCCTTAAACATGCATTCTAAACACATAATAAAGCGCATATGTAAAATAATAATGATATGCAGATGGATACTTTACACAATTGATCCTAGATCAAATCTCTCCATTTCTCTCTCCCACTAGCACATGTATTTACTTCTACCCGTTACACTACACTTCTAAAGAAACCTCATTTACATTGAGGGGAATATGTGAGAAGAGAATACAAAGAAATGAGAGGTAATAAGGCTGGACACGCAGGTCCAATTAATAAATAAAATTTATTACAATTTCTAAAATTCTCCCACCCATCTAATATCCATCTGATATACTTTATTCATGCATCGCAACCATGTATTCACACAAGCATGTTATCAATCAATCTAATCAAATTAATTAATCTGATAATTAGTGATCATCCAATGTTCAAAAAACAATTTGATTTTGTTCGAGTCAAACTCATTTTTGCGAATAAGTACTCAAAGTACGAATTCTCGAATTAAATTAAACTACATCATTAAAGCCAATTTAATATGCATTCAATTCTAATTCGCTATTTAATTCCAAATTAATTACTACACTTTATTAATAAACCTTTTACGACTTAAATTCCAAATTTAATCGTTACGGGTCTCAAAGCCCGATTAACGTCCAACGTCAATTTAATAAAAGTCCAATGGGCTTTTAATTAATTTCTTAAGGCGTGGACTTTTGGTCAACTCGGGTCAAACCGAATAACCAAAATCCAATCCGGGAGTTACCCCATAAGCCTAGAAATCAATCTTGATGCAGTTTGGGCTTTATGGATGCAGTTTTGGGCCCAATTAAACTGTAAAGGTCCATTAAGTCGCATTTGGGCTTTATGGATGCAGTTTTGGGCCTAATTGGATCCAACTAATTTTGCCTAAACCTAAATTTGTACAACAAAGCCCAATAAGCCCATTAACAACTTTAAAGGCCCAAATCCAATTTTAAGGCCCAATTAATTAAATACAAAAAATCCAATTTCCCAATTTAATTAACCAAAGTGTATAACATGATTAATTACCCAAATTAAAATTTCTAAAACATCAATATACACAATTAATCATGCTCATTTTCATCATCACATGTCCAACACGTTTTGATTAAAATCAAACCCAATTTACATGCTTCAAGTCTCGGCCAAGGGAGGGGATTTTATATCCGATTTGGTTTCAATCCAATTAATCCCACAATCGACATTAAATCAACATCCTAATTGATTCTAACTCATCCAATGAATTAAGAAATCAAAATCACCAAGACATAATAGGGCTATAGTATTCGGCCATCACCACCAAATTTGGGAAAATTTGTTCCAAACAAAATTTAATCAAATTGATGCAATCAATATACAATTAAACATCAATTAAGCATATTCATTCATCCAATTTCACAAAATCATGATCAAAATCAATTTACCCAATTTTTAACCCTAAACGTTTTCATGCTCAAACCTTGCTCTAGATGCCATTTGTTGGTTTCTATTAAGGTCCCAAGATCAATAATAAGCATGAATCAAGTGCGAATATACATCGAGGAAGTTACAGAATACTGACATCGATCAGTTGAGCGACGCGGAGACAACAAAAACAAAATTTCTACCCATCTTCACTGGTTCGGCAGTGGCAGTGAAGTGCTCACTGTTTTGGCTCGGTTTTGGTTCTTCGTCAAGCTCCAAACTTCGTCGAACGGTTCACGGCTCAAGGGTAGACTTCCATATCACCTTTGCATGTCGCGTAAGTGTGCTAGCACTTGAGATTTTGCCACAAAATCCCACTCCAAGCTTCCCTCACTGCTCGGCAAAATAGAAGAAAAATGCTACTGGTCTGGGCGTGAGAAGAGGGAGAAAGAGGAAGAGAGAAATGTGTTGAATTATTTGGTATTTTGTGTTTAAAATCCATTTATATATTTTCCTAAAATATTAAAATGATTTACCACAAAATTGGCTTTACAAAAGTCAAACAATAAAGCCAACCAACAACTCCAACAACTACCATCAATCAATTAATCACATCAATCAATCAAGTGTCACATCACTCAAAGTGACATGATTTGACGCTTGATGTGACGCTAGATGCGATTAGCGATTTGACGCTTGATTTGACTTGCGTACCGCACTCGAATTCGGAATGCGAATGTGCTCGCAAATAATCTCGGGCTCAGGTTCATTAATTCTAAATTAAATAATTTTCCGTTGTGTCGTAATTAAATGATTACGCTTAGCGAAATCACTATTCACGTCCCTAATGAATTAATTCTACATTAATTCGTTCGTCCGAATTAAAATCTAATTTTAATTCCGCGTCGAAATCCAATTTCGTTTAATATATAAAATATATTAATTTATCGATTAATTCCAAATTAATTGTTATCTCTCTTTAATGATATTTTATCCCAGATAAAATATCTCCGCTATTAATCCCAGATTAATTTTCTCTCTCTTCTAATTAATCCCAGATTAATTTAGAGTGCGAGTTATACGTCATCGGTGAATCTTTGGGAAGCGACCCATGAGATCCCCGGATATGTTGGCAGTAAATTCGGTCGTCGGACTATCCGAACACGTAAGTACCTCGTACTACGTTTATACCGATTTACAAGACAAGGTTGGCCTCTAGCAAAGCGCCATGCCTACCCAATTCTCCGGAAACATCCTTACAGGAATAAAGGATCTGTATCAGGCGTAGTATACATAGTATTGCGTATTTCTGTCCAGTATCTGATGATCACGTGCTAGGCCTGGGGCTGGAATTGTGTCTGCCCCGTACGAAGCACATGTCGGATGTCTGTTGATTACTCTCTATAATCGGATAAACCTTACCTTGTCATTTTATCCCGATAGCTGCAACATTTAAGAGTACTAGTACCGTATCCTTCGTGACCATCATCTCCATATGACTGGAGTGACACTTCCATCTTGACATCACACCCAACACACTACGATTCTCAATATACCCAGTATTCACGTACACAGAACCTGTTAAAGCCCTAGACGACCTCAACCAAAGTATATTATTTTTCGCAAGTAGTAGCGGTGCAAGTCTCAGGTTAAGACCAAATACACCTACCCTGATTTCAGACTTCCATAGACACATAGTCATACTACCAATGGAATTCCGATGGGGTCTTATCCAGAGCGAAGTTGTTTCCCATACCATCGGTAAAACACAATCTCCTATTACACTTACATGAGTATCCTATACCCAAATATATAAGAACTATGTCGTTGTGCCCTCACAACGCGCACAAGTGTAATACTAGTCTTTTACGTATTTATCGATGTCCAATCTCGATAATACTCTGACTAGGGATATTTAATGATTTATCCTTCGTGGATTGATACTGTCTCATATCATTCTCCGTCCAGGAACAAATCATAGGGACCTCATATCATTTATACATCTAGGTGATCTAATCACAAATGATAAGAGTGTAATGTCCTTGGTCACATAGTTAATTTTTACAATAACACCATGATCTGTACAAATAGTGACGCTATGAGTCATAATTGTCCAACATAAAGGTCCTCCGCTTTGAGGGATGAAAAGCCTAAGGGCTACCTTTGCCATGACGTTTTACCACGCCGGACGAAGTATGCTTGATTGAATGTGAGATATATTTAATCGGACATACGGAGTTCCATATTATTGTCTTATTCATTTGTATGCATTGTAATATAATGCGCATTGGCTAACTAGGGTGGATTAAAGGTCCTCTATTCGAGGGAAATACTTGAATGCTACCTTTACCATGATGTTTTGCTACGCCTTTTATTATGTCATTTACCTTTTGCATACCATTGCTTTATTTATGCATGCATCGCATTCTAGTGCGCATGGGCTAACTAGGGTGGATTAAAGGTCCTCTATTCGAGGGAAATGCCTAAAGCCTACCTTTACCGTGATGTTTTTTCGCACCGGATGAGGTACACTCGATTGAACATGTAATGTGTTCAATCGGGCATTCAAGGTCCCATATTATTCATTTGTTTATTCATGTATTGATAATTCAATGCGCATGGGCTAACTAGGGTGGATTAAAGGTCCTCTATTCGAGGGAAATGCCTAAAGGCTACCTTTACCACAACGTTTTTCCGCACCGGACGATGTGCACTCGATTGAATATGAAATGTGTTCAATCGGGCACACGAGGTCCTACATTGTGTTTTTGTTAATCCATGAATGTGTTTGTGTCGTTTCAGATGCCATTTTGGTAATCTCTTTCGAACGCGTTTCCGAACGCTACACGAACGTATGCATTTTGTCTCTGTCCGTTCGAACGTGTTTATGAACGCTACTTGAACGTGCATGTGTTTTATTTTATCATGCATCAGGTCTTATCCCGTTCGAACGCATTCTCGAATGCTATATGAACGCGAACATTCTGTTTACCATTCAAACACGTTTTCAAACGATACACGAACACACATACAGTCTACTGATTTCTTTTTATCACATTTCATGCATGTTCGCTTCTTTGGTAATTTCTTTTGCATTACATAATTAATCATATCATTTCATTATTAACACTTTTATTGTTATCATTTATTTATATTCCCGCATTTATCTACTCAATGTGTTCGTGAGATTGTGTGCTTGCCTTTATTTCATTTATTTCTATGCATGCAAACTTAGACATGGGTTATATGCTAACTTAGATATGAGTTTCATTTTCATGCATGTGAACTTAGAAATAGATTACTCTTGGAAATATATGTTGCTTAGATCCGAATAAATTATTGCACAAATCATTTCATTACAAGTGGCATAAGTAAAGGACCATTCCGAACCCAACAGTTTGAGGTCTTCCCTTGCGAGGGGTGAGTGCGGCCTTAAATCATTTTCTCGGTTCACACCGGGTGGCGACTCCATGTTATTTCTCCAGTTTAGTCCCCCGTGGGCTACTCCATGTTGGGTTTCTACGGTCCCAAGGATCGATTAAAGTGATGAAACATATGTGCGAATACATCAAAGAAGTTACGGAAAACTTACATTGAGCAGTTGAACGATGCGACGAAAACAAAAACTTCAAGCTCCCTTCCATGGTGCTCTCGACAGTGGCTGGTTTTTGGCTCCTCCAATTTTCGGTCATCACCTCCATCAAGCTCCAAGTTTTATGTTGTGATTCCTTGCTCACGGGTACGGTTCCCTATCACCTTCGTAAGTCTATAAAGTGTGCTAGCACTCGGTAATTTTTGCCACAAAAATCACCTTCTTTTCTCCTTACCATTCTCGGCTTTTATAGTGAAAATGGAGAAAAATCAGCCCCATGGGCGTGTGAGGGAGAAGAAGAAAAAGAGAGAGTGTATTGGTTGTTACAAAAATTGTATTAGTTAATTGTTTTCAAAAAACAAATAAACATATACCATTTTTCCTTTTCAAAAAAGTCAAAGCATTAAAGCTTTGCCAACTACCACCATCAATCACAATGACAAGTTGTCACATCGCTCAAAGTGACTAGACATCACATCAATTGATTGACTAGTGATTTGATGCTTGATGTGACTTGTCGGCCGCACTTTAATTCGCAATGCGAGTGCGCCCGCAAACACTCTCGGGCTTGGGTTCGCTAATTCCAAATTAACGAATTTTCCGATGCGACGTAATTAAATAATTATGCCTACCAAAATCACTATTCACATCACTAATGAATTAAAATCTAATTTCAATTCCGCGTTGAAATCTAATTTTGTATAATATATCGACTATATTATTTAATCGATTAATTCCAAATTAATCTCTCTCTATTTAAATGATATTTTATCCCAGATAAAATATCTCTGTAACTAATCCCAGATTAATTTTCTCTCTCATCTAATTAATCCTAGATTAATAAAGTGCGAGTCATACGTCATCGGTGAATCTTCAGGAAGCGACCAATGAGATCCCCGGATATGTTGGCAGTAAATCCGGTCGTCGGACTATCCGAACACGTAAGTACCTAGTACTACGTTTTTACCGATTTACAAGACAAGGTTGGCTTCTAGCAAAGCGCCATGCCTACCCAATTCTCCAGAAATATCCTTACAGGAATATATGATCTATATCAGACGTATTATACGTATTATTGCGTATCTCGATCCAGTATGACATGTCACGTGCTAGGCCTGGGGCTGGAAATGTGTTTGTCCCGTACGAAGCACATATCGGATCTCTGGTAACTAGTCTCTATAATCGGATAAACATGACATAGTCATAATATGTTGGACAAAATGACCCATAGCGTCACTATTTGCACAGATCATTGTGTTGTTGTAGCAAATTAACTATGTGACAAGGAAATTGCACTCTCATCATTTGTGATTAGATCACCATAGATATATAAATGAAGAGAGGTCCCTATGATTAGTTCCTGGATTGAGATGATATGAGACAGTATCAGTCCACAAAGGATTAATCATTAAATATCTCTAGCCGTAGTATTATCGAGACTGGACATCGATAATGCGGAATAGGCTAGTATTGCACTTGTGTGCGTTGTGAGGGCACAACGGCATAGTTCTCATATATATAAGTGTTGGATACTTATGCAAGTGCGATAGGAGGTCGTGTTTCACCGATGGTACGGGAAACAGCTTCGCTCTGGATAGACCCCTCGGAATCCCATTGGTATTATGAATATGTGTCTATGGGAGGCCGAAATCAAGGTAGGTGTGTATAGTCTTAACTTGAGACTTACATCGCTAATGCTTACGACAATCGATATACTTTAGTTGAGGTCGTCTAGGACTGTAACCGGTTCTGTGTACGCCAATGCCGGGTATATTGAGAATCGTAGTGTATTGGATGTGATGTCAAGACGGAAGTATCACTCCAGTCATAGTGGAGATGATGTCACGCAGGATACGGTATTAGTGCTCTTAAGAGATGCGCATCCAATCGTGATATTATGACCAGGTCATGAATATCCGATTATAGAGACTAGTTACCAGACATCCGATATGTGTTTCGGACGGGGCAGACACTTATCCAGCCCCAGCCCTAGCACGTGATTATCCGATACTGGGCCGATATGCATAATACATTAGTATACTACGCTTGATACAGATCTTAATATTCTTAAATGGATATGTCCGGAGAATTGGGTAGACTTGGTGCTTTGCTAGGAGTCGACCTTGTCTCGTAAATCAGTAGAACGTAGTACTTGGTACGTACGTGATTCGGATACTCCGACGACCGTATTTACTACCAGATTATCCGGGGATCTCATGGGTCGCTTCCCGATAATCCACCGATGACGCACAACTCGCACTCTTGAATAATCTGGGATTATAATAGAAGAGAGAGAAAATTAATCTAGGATTAATAACGGAGATATTTTATCCGGGATAAAATGTCGTCTAAAGAGAGAGAACGATTAATTTGGAATTGATCGATAAATTAATATATTCGATATATTAAATGAAATTAGATTTCGACGCGGAATTAAAATTAGATTTTAATTCGGGCAAACGAGTTAATTTAGAATTAATTCGTTAGCGACGTAAATAATCATTTCGCCAGGCGCAATTATTTATTTAAATTCGATTGAATTAACGTCGCGACGTAAGCTCGGTATTTCGGAAATATCGAACCCGAACGCATGAGTGCACGTGGGCCCACTTTCATTTGGAAACGTGTGGGGCCCACATGACACATGTCATTCTAATGCATTGCATGTAGATAGTGTACATTGCACTCAATGTCATTGCATGGAAATTGAGTGTTTGACACTCTAAGCCATTGCATGTTTTGTGTCATAATTTTATTATTTATTTAATAAATATTATGGCATAAATATAAATTGATTTTTGGTAAATCATTTTAACTTAACACAAAACTTCTTCTCTCTCATTTCTCTCTTCTCTCACGCCCAAATGAAGGAATTGTTCACTGGTTTGGAACCAGAAATGGCGTGAACAAAGGGAAGCCAAGAGTGGTTTCTCATGGTGAGAAATCAAGTGCTAGCACACTTTCAAGTCTTGCGAAGGTGGTAGGGAGGTTCGACCATGAGGCGGGACTCATCCGATGGAGTTTGGAGCTTCGTTTTGAGACCCGAAACTGCCAAGACAGTGAACATGGACTGCTGCAGTGGGCTTACAAAGGCAGTGCGTTTTTGGGCATGATTCATCTTCAAATCGACATAACCGATCAATGTAAGTATTCCGCTATCTTCGTTGGTGTATTCACGCATGTTTTCATGTCTTGATTTGATCTTGGGACCTTAGATTTTACCAACATAATATCCCGATAGCTGCAACATATAAGAAAACCCGTTCCGTATCCTATATGATCATCATCTCCACTATTATTGGAGTGATACTTCCATCTCGACATCACACCTCATACTCTACAATTCTCAATATACCCAGAAGAGGCGTACACAGAACCTGTTAAAGCCCTGGATGACCAAAACCAAAGTACATTGATTGTTGCAAGTATTAGCGGTGCAAGTCTCAGGTTAAGACCAAATACACCTACCCTGATTCGGACTTCCATAGACATATAGTTGTGGGAACACAGGAACTGGACGACGCATGCTGTCCCGAGCTCGCGGCCCGGTCGGGAGTACGTAGTAGCCACGGGGGACTAAACCGGAGAATAATAGAGTCGCCGCCCGGTGTGAACCGGGAAAATGAGATTTAAGGCCGCACTTACCCCTCGCAAGGGAAGACCTCAAATCGTTGGGTTCGGAATGGTCCCTTACTTATGCCACTTGTAATGAAAGGATTTATGTAATAATTTTATAAGGCTTAAGTAACACTTATTTCCAAGAGTATCATGCTTCTGAATTCACACGTACAAAATAAAACTTACACCTAAATTTACATATATTTCACATCTAAGATTGCATTCTTGAAAGTACATCAAAGTAACGACGAACATACAATTTCATTGGCATATTATATTCAAGAAAACACAAGCACCCATACTAACCACACAAGCACACATGTGAGCACCTTCCCAAGTGGTACGTGGAATTGTATCCCAAGTACAGACCATACTACCGTCCATTCGGAATCGGCTACAGAATTTATGTCTGGGTTTCCATCCGATATACCACAAGAAATAATACTCAAATGTTATCATAACATAGGTATATGAATTGTAATATGTTAAACACGTTGTACTCATACATTTGGGGAATACAGATGAATGACACCAACACAATCTTGTGTAATACAGAGGGGCAACCAGATTCATCATACGTAGGGATAGCTACTAGGAAAACTATGCATGAAATCTGATGAAAAGGGACTCGGTTCAGTGGGTGCGCGTTCGGTTGTAGCTTCGGTTCAGTGGGTGAACTTGCGAAATGAATCTGATGACGTACTTATTCTGAATTTCCCCTTCCGACCTCCGTTTCCCGCAATATCCTTAGCTAAAAAGGTAGTGCCTCCAACTGAGACTCATCATCGGGTTTCACATGCGAAAATGCAATGCCCACAGTCGCCCCCACTTTTATGGGACTTGTGCAGTTTGTGACTTTGAACAATCCTATCAAAGTTATCCAATGCATTTTCACTTACCTGGCTCGGCAGCTGCCTCGAGCTGAGTTGGTGCTGCAACGGACCTCGATCCTGGGATGCATCCCAATAACTGCAACCGACAATGGGGGTACCTCGACCCTGGGCACCTCGACCCAATACCGCTGATAATAGGGACCTCGCCCTCGAACTGATGATGTAGTGGGTACCTCGACCCTGGGCACCTCGACCTGGAACTACAACCGACAACGGGGGCACCTCGACCCAACACCGCTGACCAAAGGGACCTCGCCCTCGAACTGATGATGTAGTGGGTACCTCGACCCTGGGCACCTCGACCCGAAGCTACAACCGACAACGGGGGCCTCACCCTCAAGCTGATATGGGCCTCGTCCCCAAGCCGACATGATATGGGCCTCGCCCCCAAGCTGATATGGGCCTCGCCACTTGGGACTCATCCCAAAAACTAAAATTGTGCTGACGCTACTTGGCTCATTTCTGCCGCTTTCTCCTTTCTTCGAACCTGCGAACACAAAACAAAAACAAACACGAAGAGAATGCAATGTTACGTGTATGCATGAATGATTTTCTTATTCCGTTGGGTTAGGTCTTCTGCTAATTTCCGTAGTGACTGCTCGGTCTTCTCTCCCTCAGGCAAAGTATTGCTTCAATCTGTCTACGTTGATCGGCTCGGTGAACTCGTTTCATTCCAAGTATGATAACCTCACTGCCTCATTTCCCATTACCTTCTGCACTATGTAAGGTCCTTCCCAGTTTGGCCTGAATTTTCCTCTCGGATCTGTCATCGACGGCCTTGATTGCTTCAGTACCAAATCACCCTTTCCGATCTTGGTAGGACGCACTTTATTGTTGAATGCCCGGGCTAGTCTCTTCTGATACAACTGTATGTGATACAAAGACTTCGTTCTCTTCTCATCCAATAGTGCTAACTGATCAAACCTCTGTGCGGCCCAATCCTGTTCCGGAAATTCTGCCTCTGTTAATACCCTCATAGACTGTATTACCACTTCTACCAGAAATACTGCTTCCATTCCATAAACCAAAGAGTAAGGTGTGACCCATGTTGCTGTTCTTACTGATGTTCTGTACCCCCACAAAGCAAACGGTAATTTCTCGGCCCAATCTCTGCAATTTTCCGTCATCTTGGCTAAAATTGTCTTTATAGTCTTGTTGGCTGCCTCAACTGCCCCATTTGCCTGCGGCCTATACGGTGATGACTTGTGGTGGCCTATCCCATACCTCTGTAACATTGCCTTCGTCTCTCATTGAAACTGAACTTCGTTGTCTGTCACTACATGATGCGGCATACCATACCGATAAATGAGGTTCCGATCTATAAACCTTGCCATCTGCTTTGCTGTAACATTACGGAATGATTCGACTTCCACCCACTTCGAGAAGTAATCTACTGCCACTACTATGAAGCGATGCCCATTTGATGCATTCGATCGAATTTCCCCAATCATATCAATCCCCCATGCTGAGAAAGGCCACGGTTCTGACAACCCATGACATTCTGTGTGCGGTAAGTGATTCAAATTACCATGTGCTTGACAGTCATGACAGTGCTTCACCATCTTCGCGCAATTTGTTTCCATGGTTGACCAATAAAAACCTTGTCTCACTATCTTGCGGGACATATTCAACCCGTTCATGTGCGGACCCCATACCCCGACGTGTATTTCTTCCATTACATGCTGAGCTTCTTCCTTTCTCAAACACTTCAACTGAATACCGTTTGCTTGTCTCTTCTACAGTTCCCCTTTCAAAGTCACATACTGGGAAGCTAACTTCTGGATGGCTATTCTGTCTTTTCTGCCTGCCCCTCCCGGGAGTTCACCATGTTCCAGATACCTCTGAATGTCATAATACCAAGGTTTACCGTCGTCGACTTCAACTTCCAGAATTCTTTCTATCTCATAAACAGGTTTGCTTGCTGTTGTCAGTATCAACGGTCTCATTACTAACTTTTCTGGATTTTCCCAAGTTGCTGCAAGTGTAGCCAATGCGTCTGCCATCTGATTCTCTTCTCTCAGTAAGTGATGAAACTTACACTCGGGGATAACCTGTGCCAATTTTCTGAGGTAAAAAAGGTAAGGTTTCAACCGTTCTTCTTTCAATTCCCATTCTCCTCGCATCTGCTGGACTACCAACATAGAATCTCCGTAGACTTCCACACTCCCGGCCTTCAAGGCTATCAATGCAGTCAAACCGAAGGCACATGCTTCATACTCGGTCATGTTGTTAGTCACTCTGAATGTCAACCTCTTGGCCAAAGGCAAAGTCTCTCCTTCGGGGGACACTATCACGATCCCAATACCAGCTCCCTTGTAATTCACTGCTCCGTCAAAATACATCTTCCATCTCTGAACTGCTATTGCTTGGATCTCTTCATCTGGAAATTCAAACTTATACTGATCCCCCTCAACAGGTTGCAATGCCAGAAACTCTGCTACTGCTCGCCCTTTGATCACTTTGGAGGTGAGATACTCAATGTCAAACTCTGTCAGCAATACCAATCATTTGCCCAATTTTCCCACTAGTGAAGGCACCGAATGAAGATATTTCAAAGGATTTTCCTTTGCCACCACCTGGATCTTGTAAGACTGGAAATAATGCCGTAATTTTCTGGAAGCCCATACCACTGCAAGATAGATCTTCTCAACTTCCTGATATCGAGCCTCATACGGGAGCATCTTCTTTCGCAGATAGTAAACGGCATGTTCGACCCCTGTCTCATCTGCCTGTACCATCATTGCCCCCAGTGCTTCTGATTCTATAGCCAAATACAATATCAAAGGTCTGCTCGGTCTCGGAGGTTTCAATACAGGTGACTTTACCAAGTACTCTCTGATTCTGTCGAAGGCGGTCTGACACTATTCATTCCATCTCACTGGCTGATATTTTCTCAACAAATTGAAGATAGGCTCACATACTGATGTCAACTTGGCAATGAACCGACTGATGTACTGAATCTTCCCCAAGAATTCTCTAACTTATTTTTCTGTCTTCGGTGCAGGCATTTCTGTGATTGCCTTGATCTTTTCGGAGTATACCTATATTCCGCCCATTCCCACTGTATGACCAAGCAATTTCCCTGATGTCACCCCAAACACACATTTCTTAGGGTTTAGCCGCAGGTTGTATCTGTCAACTCTCTGAAGAAACCTTTCCAGTGCTTCAATATGCCCAACCCTTCTCTCTGATTTCACCATCATGTCATCTACATACACCTCAATCTCTTAGTGCATCAAGTCATGGAAAAGTGTAGTGGCCATCCGCTGATAAGTAGCTCCCGCATTCTTAAGCCCAAACGGCATTACCTTGTAACAATATGTACCACACTCGGTAACAAATGATGTCTTTTGTTTGTCTTCCTCGGCCATGAGAACCTGATTGTATCCTGAAAACCCATCTGCAAATGAATACATGGCAGATAAAGCCGCACTATCAACCAAAACATCTATATGCGGCAGAGGAAAATCATCCTTCGGACAAGCCTTGTTGAGATCTCTGTAGTCTACACACATTCTGACCTTCCCATCTTTCTTCGGCACCGGTACTATATTAGCCAACCACTCAGGATATTTTACTACTTCCAAGAACCCCACATCTATCTGATTCTTAACTTCTTCTCTGACTTTCTCAGCCCATTCTGGTCTCATCCGTCGGAGTTTCTGTTTTACTGGCCTCATATTCGGATAAGTTAGTATTGTGTGTTAGGCAATGTTTCTGTCTACCCCGGGCATGTCCTCATAGGACCAAGCAAACACTTTGGCATATTTGACCAACACTTCTTCTAGTTTCTCCATCTCTTCAGAGGTTACTTCACTTGCAATCAGAATTTCCTTGGGGTTCTCAAATGTACCCAAGTTAAATGCAATAGTTCTGGCTGAACTGATGTCAAATATGCTTGATTCGTGTAGTGTAAATGGAAATGACTCAGGCAAGTAAGCAAAAGAGATGTCTTTATTATTGGATAATGCAGAAGTACATTCAAACAAATCAGGAAGGTAAATGTCTTCATCATCTATAGACACTTCTTCCTCTGCAATCAGATCTTCCTCAGGTTTTTCGTCCTCTCCCAGAGTCAGGCTCTCCAACTTCATTAGTTCTTCCTCCCAATTCTCTTCTTCTTTCTCCACAATTTCTTCAACTATCAGCTTCTTACCCAACATATCCTGGAAGATCTCAAACCCAGGTACCACAATTCCATTAACTTCCACAGGTTCAGGCTCCCCTTGATATCCTGAAGCTTTCACAAAACATTCCATCAGTTTCAGGCCCATTTTCTTGACCTTTGGCTTTTCTTCATCAGACTTGTACCCCCAAACCCTTCCGAGTAGTCCGTCCTCTGAAATCTGGTAATTTGGAACCTTTACCTGGCTCAAACTTCATTTTCTCCATAATCCTAGCCACCCTAGGATCCACCCACTCCTCAAAAGTAGCTGACACCTGAAACCTCGTGAAAGGTTGTATCTCCAAAGCAGCCACGGCATTATCTAACTCAGCCCGGATGGTAACAACTTCTCCCTCATACGGGAACTTGATCATCTGATGCAAAGTGGAAGGCACGCCCCCAAGTTTGTGAAACCAAGGCCTTCCCAACAATAAGGCGAAAGTAGCCGGGATGTCTAGTACTGTGAACTCAACCTCATCTTCAATCGGTCCTACCTTGACCATAGCCACAAAGGTACCCTCAACTCCCCTTTTACTGTCATCATAAACCTTAATAGTCATACTGGAGGGGTCCAAGTCCGTTGATTTCATACCCAATCTCACCAGAATTTTTAGCGGGCACACATTGATGGATGAACCGTCATCCATCATTACACATGAAGTTCTCTTGCCCCTCACCTCGGCCTTGATAAATAGAGGCCTGTTATGATTTCTCCCCTCCGCCGAGAGTTCATCCTCAGAAAAAGATATCTGCAAAGCTTCTTTCTGAACCGACCCAACAAACATGGCCTGCCTATGCTCTCGAGATGCACATAACAGTTCCCAGATACTCACTTATGCTCTAGTCTTCCTCAATTGCCTCAGCATTATATCCCCCTCAGTATTTTCTACAGTCTTAACCACTTCTCTACCATCTGTCAAAACTTCCTTACCCTTTTCCGCCATATCATTGTAGAAACGACCACTGCGCGTCATTCCCCTTACTTCTTCCTCATCACTACTAGAGAAATCAAGCCAAAAGCTTTTACCCTGCTCAAACTCATCTTCACTAGTACTATCCCAGATTCCCAGGCAAAAGGCTTGAGGGTGAAAGGATTTCAGGACAAGGTCTTATGGGAAGCCAGAATTGATCATATAGGCTGGTGGTGGTACGGTACAGTAGTTGGGTAAGGGGTTTCTGTGTGTGTCAGGCTGTTCTGTTTCTGGGTAAGGTATTTTCTTGGAGTCTATCAGGTCTTGGATTTCATGGCGGAGTCGGGCGCAGTTGTCGGTGTCATGGCCCTTTTATTGGTGAAAGTGACAGTAAAAGCTTAGGTTATAATGTGATGGTAGGGGATTGGGTAATGGTTTGGCTTCCAAGGGTTTTAAGAGCCCTTGCCTCTTCAATTTCTTTAGCACCTTGGACAGGGGCCTTTCCAAGTTGGAAAACTGCCGGTTCCGGATAGCGGTAATCTCAGCAGAAACAGGCTTTGCTCTCGATGTTCCCCCAATGGGCCTCCTGTTCAGACCATAGAATTTTCTGTTTTCCGCCTCTTCGTCTTCAATGTCCATGACAGTCTCCCTCAACTGCCGAAAGTCTGTGATCATGGAGGTCATCCTGCTCAACTTGCTATAAATGGAGGGTCTGGTGCCCTTGATAATCATTTTAATCTGGTCATTCTCTGAGCGCCTAGTCTGCATCTTCAATAACTGACCCCTCCACCGGTCCACATCTCTAAGTCAGTGACATACTACTTCAGGAAAGTATCGGCCAACTCCCTCCAATCTTCCTTCACTTTCTTCTCCAAACTGTGGTACCATACCACGGGGTCTCCTTCAAGCGACATTCCAAACATTTTATGCACCTGGCGCTGAGATAAGCCAACTGAACTCATGACTGATACAAACTGTCGGAGTTGCACCCTTGGATCCCCATTCTCGTTAAACTTAGCCATATCAGACATCTTGAACTGTGCCGACAACTGTTCCTCGAAAGGCAGTGTGTCATAATCCAGCAAATCCTCATTCTTACCCCTCATCTTTCGGGTAACTCTTCCTGAGACCGAGACCCAGATAATCTGACTCAACCTGATCCCGAAGTTTCTGTAACACTTCCTGAGACCCAGATAATCTGCCTACTACATACTCCGCCATATCATCATCAAAAGTGGGGATATCATCCCCCAACCCATTCGGAGGCTCCCCACGCCTCACATTCTCAGAAATTCTCCCAGCACGGGGCACAGCCATACCAGCCATAGCAGTAGTCAAAGCTTGCAACTGTTCCGTGACCTTGGCGAGACTGTTCTCTAACTGATCCATTCGGGATACCTCATTACCAGATTCACTCATGACCGTTACTGTTCTTTTAATGAGCCTTGTCCCTTCTCTAACCCAAACGGTATCTATGATGTCTTTTTGAGACATAGAGGGTGTTAACATGATATATGTATGCATGAGGTGCATGAGATGCAGGTAACATATAGAACATACTAAATCGATTAAAATTTTCAAACAAATCAGCCTATTATCATTTTAGAAGCCTTTGGGCTAAATGTCATAGGAGTGAACTCGTCCCAGTTTAAATGGCCCAACGAGTTCACATCTCATGGTAAGGAGCCCAACTAAATCCAAATGGTAATGTTCCGAACACAAACACAAAATGGCCCATCAACATTTAGAAGCCTTTGGCCCAATCGTCATAAGGTACGTTCTTGTCCCAGTTTAAATGGCCCAACAAGCCCATATCCCATGACAAATGGTCCAAATGGATCCAAACGGCGATGTTCCCAAACACAAGCATAAAAGAAAGATAATGCAAACATAAAACAATAATTTCTACAGAATGGCCCATCAACATTTCAGAAGCTTTGGGCCCAATGGTCATAAGGTACGAACTCGCCCTAGTTTAAATGGCCCAGTAAGTCCGCATTTTAAACAATAGTCCAACTGCATCCAAATGAGGATGGTCCACAAGCACATACTCAAGGAAATAATTATTACTTTAGCCATACAAACCCGGTCTATGGGTGGGTTCGCAAGAGTATAGACAAAGGCTCTCACCGGCGAAGGATGGCCCACAACTAGGTCTCCCCACTCAAGGGTTCGAGCGACCAAGTGAGCGCACCCTTTTTTATACACTAAGGTCGTGCCAATGAGCTATGGTGTGTGACAGACTGTCAAATGGATTTCCCGTTGTAGATTCCCAGAGGGAAGGTGGAGCGAGGCTCACTTAAATACCCAAGCCTCTTAGGCTCTTATCGCTTGGTGTCAGGAATAAACAACGAGTCCTCCAAATTAGTCCATCACAATAGGCTACGAGTAGATGGCTATCTAGGTGCCTTCACAGCTTTTCCTTCTAGAAAGGTAGTGAATGAAGGAAGACACAAAACCATTACCTGGCCTCAAAATGCCGTTGATTAAACCCCCACTTTATCCACTATAGACACGGTCAATTAAAACATAAATCCAAACATCACAAGACAATATTTCGGGGCCGATTCTCTATCCCCAGTGGAGTCGCCAGACTGTGGGAACACATGAACTGGACGACACATGTTGTCCCGGGCTCGCGGCCCGGTCGGGAGTATGGAGTAGCCACTGGGGACTAAAGCAGAGAATAATGGAGTCGCCACCCGGTGTGAACCGGGAAAATGAGATTTAAGGCCGCACTCACCCCTCGTAAGGGAAGACCTCAAACCGTTGGGTTCGGAATGGTCCCTTACTTATGCCACTTGTAATGAAAGGATTTATGTAATAATTTAATAAGGCTTAAGTAACATTTATTTCCAAGAGTATCATGCTTATGAATTCACATGTACAAAATAAAACTTACATCTAAATTTACATATATTTCACATCTAAGATTGCATGCTTGAAAGTACATCAAAGTAACGACGAACATACAACTTCATTGGCATATTATATTCAAGAAAACACAAGCACCCATACTAACCACACAAGCACACATGTGAGCACCTTCCCAAGTGGTACGTGGAATTGTATCCCAAGTACAGACCATACTACCGTCCATTCGGAATCGGCTACGGAATTTATGTCTGGGTTTCCATCTGATATACCACAAGAAATAATACTCAAATGTTATCATAACATAGGTATATGAATTGTAATATGTTAAACACGTTGTACTCATACATGTGGGGAATACAGATGAATGACACCAACACAATCTTGCGTAATACAGAGGGGCAATCAGATTCATCATACGTAGGGATAGCTACTAGGAAAACTATGCATGAAATCTGATGAAAAGGGACTCGGTTCAGTGGGTCGCATTGGCGTAGCGTTCGAAAAAGCGTTCGAACGGTAAACAAAAGGTTCGCGTTCGTATAGCGTTCGAGAACGCGTTCGAACGGAACCAGACCTGATGCGTGATAAGATTAAGAAAGTGCGTGTGTGTTCGCGTAGCGTTCGAGAACGCGTTCTAACGGTAAACAGAAGGTTCGCGTTCGTGTAGCGTTCGAGAACGCGTTCTAACGGAACCAGACCTGATGCATGAAACACAAAGAATAAAGACAACAATGTCAAGCTCAATATGTCCGATCAAACGTATCTTACATTTAACGGAACACACATCAACCGACGCGGCAAAGCATCATGGTAAAGGGCTTTAACTCCTCCCCATAGGGGATCTTACATTGCACTTACTAAGCCCATGCGCTCGATTGAATCATGCAAACAAAGAATTAAAAGCAATAATATCAAATGTAGTATGCCCGATTGAACATATCTAGCATTCAACCGAACACACATCACCGGCGCGGAAAAGCATCGTGGTAAAGGGCTTTAACCCCTCCCCATAGGGGATCTTTCATTCCACTTACTAAGCCCATACACTCGATTGAATCATACATAAATAAGCAACATGCAGAATTCAAGTGACGAAAAATAAATAAACCAAAGCAACACAAAACAAAAGAGGGTGCCGTTTACTCAAGCGATACGTGGACTTTTATCCCGAGTACAGATCATACTACCGTCCAATCGGAATCGGCTATGAAATTTATGTCCGGGTTTCCATCTGATATACCGCGAGAGTTGACACATCTCTCATCTTATTCCACAGCCACAACAAAAAAAACATCTCATAATTCATGCATATTTATCTACTCAAGGGCCACAACATGCATTTCAACATGACAATCATGCAAACAATACTCAATAAATAATACAAAATAAAAAAAACTAATAAAATGAGTGTGAAAAACATCCTCAGGTCTAACCTTTTTGCCAACTTTCAGGCTTGCGTTTCACGGACGTCGGAAAGGGTACAGCTCCTCAACTTCTCCGGTTCACTGGTTTAGCGTCCTAGCTCACTGTTTTGCTATTTTGCTTGCTGTTCGAACTCCGTTCTGCTACTGTTTGACCTCTGTTTTGCTGCTCACTGTTCAAGTCACCTGTTTTGACATTTCCACGGACTATTCCGAGTTTTTTTATGGGTTTTTAGTGTAGTCTTGTGTGATTATTTTAAGGATTATGAATGTAGTTTTTATGTTACTGTTTTGAGGATTTTTATGGGTTGTTGTTTCGGTGATATAAGAAGGCTTATGGGGCTGTGTTTTTGACGTGCGAAGGGCTGCTGTATTGGTGTATTTTTCGGTGATGTGAGGAAGGAGATGAAGAGAAAATTGTTATATTTTTTGTGTGATATGCGTGAATGGAGAGCTTGGACAGGGGGGTTGGAAATTCTTTGCTTCTTTTTTCTTGTGATGGGCGTCAATTCCGAGAGCTCAATGTCTCGGAGAGGTGTGGTTTATATATAGAAAGGCTAGGGCTTCACCTTGTCTCACAAGGAAGGGATTTTTGCATTAAAAGGAGGATTTGATTTGGTATCCAACAAGGAAAGGATTAGATTGAGGGGGGACAAATCTTGGCTAGATTAGGAATGTAAAATATTTAATTTGTTATGATTGATTTTAATTAGGCATGACATCTTTTTAATTTAGTATGTGATTTGTTTAGTTAGGAAGTTATATATTTGATTTGTCTTAATTATGTATGATTATATTATGTTTTATTTAATTAGTAAATGGTTTAAATATTTTTTTTTAATATTTAATTTAATTTCCCATGTCTTTTAAATGTGTTTTATTAATTGGGATGTGTTTTATGGGCTTTGGGGGCTAATTGGGCTGGGGTGCGAGGCTAGCAGCAAAACCAGAAACACGACGACGCCGTTCGAACACCCATTCGATGCTACATGAACGTCCGCAATCTGCTTGACATTCGAACGAAGTAACGAAAGCAGCACTAACGAAGACAGTGAACTTGCGAAATGAATCTGATGACGAACTTATTCTGAATTTCCCCTTCCGACCTCTGTTTCCCACAATATCCTTAGCTAAAAAGGTAGTGCCTCCAACTGAGACTCATCATCGGGTTTCACATGCGAAAATGCAATGCCCACAATAGTAATACTACCAATGGAATTCCGAGGGGTCTATCCAGAGCGTAGCTGTTTTCCGTACCATCGGTAAAACACAACCTCCTACTACACTTGCATGAG
Organism: Zanthoxylum bungeanum; assembly: GCA_019454045.1. NCBI lineage: Eukaryota > Viridiplantae > Streptophyta > Magnoliopsida > Sapindales > Rutaceae > Zanthoxylum > Zanthoxylum bungeanum. Next base: position 112,245 of record SKCR01027724.1, read on the forward strand.
TATCCTATACCCAAATATATGAGAACTATGTCGTTATGCCCTCACAACGCGCACAAGTGTAATACTAGTCTATTCCGCATTATCGATGTCTGATCTCGATAATACTACGACTAGGGATATTTAATGATTAAACCTTCGTGGATTGATACTGTCTCATATCATCTCAATCCAGGAAATAATCATATAGACCTTTCATCATTTATACATCTTGGTGATCTAATATCAAATGATAAAAGAGCAATTTCCTTTGTCACATAGTTAATTTGTACAACACCACCATGATCTCTACAAATAGTGACGTTATGGGTCATAACTGTCAAAGACTCCGTACTCCCAACTGGGCCGCGAGCCTGGAACAGCGTCGCCGATTTCTGTGTCCTATAGTCTGGCGACTCCACTAGGGATAGAGAATCGCCCCAAAATAATATCTTGTAATGATTGTGATTTCTTCTTTAGTTAACCGTGTCTATAGTGGGTTAATGGGGTTTAATCAAATACATTGTTAAGGCTAGGTGATGGTTTGGTGTCTTCCTTCATTCACTACCTTTTTATGAGGAAAATATGTGAAGGCACCTAGATAATCATTACCCGTAGCTCGTTGTGACAGACTAATTTGGAGGACTTGTTGTTTATTCCTGTCACCAAGGCGATAAGAGCCTGAGACGCTTGGGTATTTAAGAGAGTTCGCTCCACCCTCCCTCTGGGGAATCTACAATAAGAAATCCATTTGACAGTTAGTCACGTATCATAACTTGTTTGCACGTATCGTAAGGTATAAAAAAGGTGCGCTCACTTGGTAGCTCGAACCCTTGAGTGGGGAGACCTAGTTGCGGGCAATACTTCGTCGACGAGAGCCTTTGTCTATACCCCTATAAACCCGCATATGAACCTTAGTTATAGGGCGAATAGAAACAATTCCTTTATGTTTATGTTTGGGACCACCGGCATTTGGATTCAGTTGGACTTTTTGTCATGAGGTATGGGCTTGTTGGGCCATTTAAACAGGGACGAGTCCGTGCTTTATGACAATTGGGCCAAAAGCTTCTAAAATGACGATGGGCCATTTTGTGTTTGGGCCTTTTATCATTTGAAGTTGTTTAGCCATGTTATCGCAAAAGTGTAAACCTATTGGGCCTTTGCAACTGGGATAAGTTTGCACCTCGAAATAGCATGATTGAATGCTTTAAAATGATAATGGGCCGACTTATATATTCGCACGCATCTCATGCATACATGCATCATATTAACCCATGTATCTTAAAAGCCATCATAGATATCTGTTGGGTCGGGGAAGAAGAAAGACTCGTCAAAAGACCGCCAGCAAATATGAGTGAGTCAGTCAACGAGGGATCCCATCTGGATCAATTGGAGACCAAAGTAACCGAAATTACTGAGTTGTTGCAAATTCTGACCAATGTTGTGGCCAGCTTGACCGCAACGCGTATAGCCAATAACAGGAAGTTGTGCAACCAGAATGGAAAGACCATTGAGGAACCTTCAACGACCAAGCCCACTCCCTCAGAGGTTACCCCTATTAGAAACAGACGATTCTCCAATCTTGGTAGACCTTTTTCAGAGGTATTTGAAGAGCTGAAAAGGCAAGGAGTCCTAAATCCCTTAAAGCCCAAACCACTTCCAAAGCATGTGCCACGCTACCTTAACCCGAACCTTTACTGTTACCTTCATCAGCAAAAAGGCCACAAAACCGACAACTGTACCCGTCTTAGGCATGAGGTCCAGAACCTCATAGACTACCATAAAATATCTGACCGTGAGAAAGAGCAACCTAACATATAGAGAAACCCCCTACCTAACTATCACTCCGTCCCACCGCCTACCTACATGATTAAATCCGGCCTACCTGATAGCACTTTCTTCAAAAATCACGACCACCAAGCCTCCCGCATGAGGGTATGGGGCAATAATAGTAAAGATGAGATATATTAGAAATGGGAAGGTAAATGTGAAAAAGAATTACAGGAGTTAGAGGATCTGATGTCCGAAAAAAGCAAGAAAATAGAAGAAGACAAAGTTGCAAATTATGGGGATGTTTGTTTTCCTGATCTCATTAAATTTTGATGTCACATCCATTAATCATAAGAAATTGATTTCGTCTACTTGTTCGAAACTTTTTTTTAATAAAAATAAAGACGTTCATTTCATTTACTTGCCTAAGTCTCTACCTTTCAAGAAGAACAAGATAATCATTCAGGAGTTAGCTTCTCAATATATGAGTTTGAATGGAGGACTATACAAAAGACAAGAAAATGGCATTTAGCTGAAGTGTTTAAGAAAAGAAGAAGACAATGGAAGTAGTACTGCCGGTGGAAGTTGAGATACAGTCCATGCGGATATTAGCAGAAGTAGAGTTATTGGAGCAAGAATGGGCCTCGCAGAGACTTGAACAGTTGGCATTACTATATGAGAATAGAATAAAGTCCATGTATCATATGCAATTATACCGGAAGAGATCGGCCCGAGCATTCAACAAAAGGTGTGTCCTACTAAGATCAGAGAGGGGGATCTAGTACTTAAGCTATCAAAGCCGGCGACAACGGATCCGAGAGGAAAGTTCAGACCTAATTGGGAAGGACCCTACATAGTCCATAAAGTGATGGGAAATAGGGCAGTGAGACTGTCAGACTTAGAAGGGAATGAGTTCACCGAGCCGATCAACAGGTTTCAACGGAGAAAAATAGAAAGCGGCAAATGCAAGCCAACCAGAAGCAGCAACAGTACAGTGTCATCAGTTTTAGGAATGAATCATGGGGTTGAGACTCACATCAGTCTCATGAATGAATCAAAATCAGTATTAGTTTTGGGAATGAATCACAGGGTTGAGGCCCGCATCGGTATTAGTCTTAGGAAGGAATCCCAGGGTTGAGACCCATATCAGTATAAGTTTCAGGAATGGATCCCAATGGGCGAAGCCCACATTATCAGCGGTTGAAAGGAAGAATTTCGTGGAGTGAGTGAAAAAAAAAACAGAGAGAGAGAGAGAAATCCTTGATGGTTAGGCATATGTCCGATGATGACATTGTTTGCTGTAGGGAGAAACCTTAGAAACGATAAGTGTGAGATATGCTCTCATCCGGTATTCTGAATAGTTCATCTCAGCTAGACTCACGAGCACTTGATCACGGGATCTTAGTGGTGGAAGCCTGAGTAGTTGGCAAGATGACTAGTTGAATAGATGATAGATCAGTGAATGACCGTTTGCCTAGATGTCCATCCTGGTTTACTTATGCTATGATAGATGATATGGTTGGAAACAAAGAAAAAGTCTTTTAAAAGAGAAGAAAAAATAGACCGCCTATAACCGATAAGCGTGAAGCTACCCATGGGCGGGTATTAGGACCACCATGAGGAGAAATGCTACCTTAAAGGGTAGGTGTGTCGAAAAAAGAGAAAGAAAGAAAAAAAAGGAAAGAAAGAAAAAATAAAAAAAAAATAAAAAAAATAAAGTTCAAAATTAAGAGAAAGAGACAAGAGAAAAAAAAGAAGAAAAACATATCATGTTGAGTACGAGGAAGTAATCACAGAGTGTGATCAAGACATCTAGGTTGGTTAGCCCACTGATCTGATTCTCCCAGACAAAATCATCAAGTTGGCTCACTAAAGGATTAAGTTGCGAAAGAGCCTTGGCACACACACACTAGGAGTCTAGTTCAGATCACTCACTCAGACGAGCGGATCTAAGTGTACTAAGTACTTTGAAGGTTCTCTGGTTTCGACGCGAAGCATCCGTTAAGGACGAAAAAATGTTTAGCTATCAGGATTATCTCGTGAGAGGCAATACGGTATGTTGGATTGAACCATCACATCACAAGTATCAGTTTTGGGGATGAGTCCTAGGGTCGTGACCCACATTAGTAGTAGTTTTGGGATGCGTCCCAGGGTCGAGGCCCACATCATCATCAGTATCAGTGTTGGGGATGAGTCCCAGGGCCGAGGCCCACATTAGTTTCAGTTTTAGGGATGAGTCCCAGGGTCGAGGCCCACATCAGCATCAGTTTAGGATGAGTCCCAGGGTCGAGGCCCACATCAGCATCAGTTTTGGGGATGAGTCCCAGGGCCGAGGCCCATATCAGTTTTAGTTTTGGGGATGAGTCCCAGGCCGAGGCCCATATCAGTTTTAGTTTTGGGGATGAGTCCAAGGTCGAGGCCCACATTAGTTTCAGTTTTAGGGATGAGTCCCAGGGCTGAGGCCCACATCATCAGCAGTTTTGGGGATGAGTCCCAGGGTCATGACCCACATCATCAGCAGTTTTGGGGATGAGTCCCAGGGTCGTGACCCACATCATCATCAATTTTGGGGATGAGTCCCAGGGTCGTGACCCACATCATCATCAGTTTTAGGGATGAGTCCCGGGGGCGAGGCCCACATCGGCATCAGTTTTGGGGATGAGTCTCAAGGTCGTGACCCACATCAGCATCATTTTTGGGGATGAGTGTCAGGGTCGTGACCCACATCATCAGCAGTTTTGGGGATGAATCCCAGGGTCGTGACCCACATCATCATCAGTTTTAGGGATGAGTCTCAGGGTCATGACCCACATCATCATCAGTTTTGGGGATGAGTCCTAGGGTCGTGACCCACATCATTATCAGTTTTGGGGATGAGTCCCAAGGTCGAGGCCCACATCAGCATCAATATTAGTTTTGGGGATGAGTCTCAGGGTCGAGGCCCTCATCAACATCAGTATCAGTCTTAGGGATGAGTCCCAGGGTATAGGCCCACATCAGCATCAGTATCAGTTTTGGGGATGAGTCCCAGGGTCGAGGCCCACATCATCATCAGTATCAGTGTTGGGGATGAGTCCCAAGGTCGAGGCCCACATCAGTATCAGTATTAGTCTTGGGGATGAGTCCCAAGGTCGAGGCCCACATTAGCATCAATATCAGTTTTGTGGATGAGTCTCATGGTCGAGCCCCACATCAGCGTCAGTATCAGTTGGGATGCGTCCCAGGGTTGAGGCCCACATCATCATCAGTTTTGGAATGCGTCCAAGGGGTCGTGACCCACATTGTCAGCGGTATTGGGATACGTCCCAGGGTCGAGGCCCCCGTTACCGGTTGTAGTTCCGGGATGCGTCCCAGGGTCGTGACAAATATTATCAGTGGTATTGGGATGCGTCCTAAGGTCGAGGCCCCCGTTGTCCGTTATAGTTATTGGGATGCATCCCGGGGTCGAGGACCCACTGTATCAGCAATTGTAGTTTGAGGATGCATCACACGGTCGAGCACCCACTACATCATCGGTTGTAGTTAATGGGATGCGTCCCATGGTTGAGGCCCGCTGCATCATCAACTTCGTTCGGAGCAGCAGACAAGTCAGGTGGCAGCTGGCGTGCCAAGTAAGTAAAAATGCATTGCATAACTTTGATAGGATTGTCATTGTCACACATTACACAAGTCCCATCAAAGTGGGGGCGACTATAGGCACTGCATTTTTGCATATAAGTCCCGATGATGAGTCTCACATAAGATAATACCTCTTTAAATTATGGAAGTCGCGGGAAACGGACGTCGGAAGGGAAGTGTCAGAAATCAGTACCTCGTTGGATCTAATTCGTTTGCTTAGCTTCAGGTTTGCTCATTGAACCTCTGTTTTAAAATTCTCCTAGCCCAAAACCAAAGCCACACGCCCACCTAGCCCAAGCCCATTAAATCACATTCAATAATAATTAAAACATTTAAAGCACATGTCACAAATTAAATTAAATTAAATCCAATTAAATTAAATCCAATTAAAATCCAATTAAATTAAATTCCTAATTTAAGCAAATCTCTTCCTAATTTAAATAAATCACCTACCAATTTAAATATATTCCCCCACCAAAATATAATTATTTTTTTCCCCTTTTTAAACTAATTAAATCCATCCCTAATCTAATTGATTTGTTTCCTTTTCAAAACCCATGCATAACCCTAATACATCACTATAAAAAAAACACAAAACCTTAAACTCCCTTGGCTCTCGATTCTCACGGTAATACAACCTAAAAAAACAAAGAAACCCTACTCACAAGCTCTCGGTCCCCCTCTCTCTCAAAAACCAAACACAAAAAAATAACCCTTCAACGCATTCCATCTCTCCCAGAAACCCTACGGCCCTCTCCACACTCATCAACAGAACCAAAACCCATAACCCTTCAACCAGACACCGCTCATCAACCCACGTCCCACTTTCAACGAGAACGTAGCCCTCAAGCATCAAACACGCAGCCCTCACTCACACACGTCAACAACCCCATGCAGACAGCTCCCATATGAAAACAGATCACGCCCCCTAAGCAGAGTAAAAAAACTACACTCGCAACAGCCCCTTAGCAGTACTCCTCACCGACCAAACAAATCACCAAATTAAGCCACAAAAAACATGCCCCATCGATCAAGACAAACACAATTAAACAACCAAAAAATCACAAACACGTAGCCCACAAACAAAGCCACAACCGACATACATAACTGACCAAAATAAAGCCAAACCGGACCGAAAACATAACCTGAAACTGCCTTGCAAACAGTCCCAAACTGTACCCCGAAACCCGCAAATTGTCCAATGAATTTTGCATTCCAAATTACCTTAAACTACCGCAGAAACAGCCTTAAACAATAGCCCAATTCACGCAAGAAAAAACATCAAAAACTTCCCTAAAATAGTGAAAAACTGCAGCCCCAATACCTTTAAAAAAACCGCAAAAATAATCCATTAATACAGCAAAAATAGTGACTAAACAATAGCAGTAAAACAGCAGTAAAACGGAGTAAAAACAGCAGCCCAAACAGCGAAACAACGAAGGAAAATATTGAACCAGTGAATCGGAGGAGTTGCGGAGCATCAACCCTTCCGACGGCCGTGTAACGCGCTTCCGAGAGACGATTTAAGACGTTAGACCCGAGGGCACCACTTTTTATTTATCTCCGCTTATTTCTATTATTTTGCCAATATTTCTTTGCATGTGTATTGTTGATTAATGTATGCTATGGCTATTGGATGAATGGAAAATGTGTCGTCTCTTGTGATATATCGGATGGAAACCCATACATAAATTTCATAGCCAAATCTGAATGGACGGTAGTGCGGTCTGTACTTGGGAAACAACTTCACGTACCACTTGAGCAAACAACACATATTTCACTTTATTATATCTTGTTCGTTTATTATTCGTATTTTACATTCTGCCATTTACTTCCCGTACGTTATTTGTTTGTGTATGGATGATATAGTGCGCATGGGAAAATCAAGTTGGATTAAAGGTCCTCCGCTTTGAGGGATGAAAAGCCTAAGGGCTGCCATGATGTTTTGCCGCGCCGGACGAAGTATGTTTGATTGAATGTGAGATATGTTTAATCGGACATACGAAGTTCCACATTATTGTCTCATTCATTTGTATGAATTTTAATATAATGTGCATGGGCTAACTAGGGTAGATTAAAGGTCCTCTATTCGAGGGAAATGCCTGAAGGCTACCTTTGCCACGATATTTTGCCGCGCATTTTATTATGTCATTTACCCTTTGCATATCATTGCTTTATTTACGCATGCATCGCATTCTAGTGCACATGGGCTAACTAGAGTGGATTAAAGGTCCTATATTCGAGGGAAATGCCTAAAGGCTACCTTTACCGCGATGTTTTGCCGCGCTGAACGAGGTACACTCAATTGAACGTGAAATGTGTTCAATCGGGCATTCAAGGTCCAATATTATTCATTTGTTTATTCATGTATTGATAATTTAATGCGCATGGGCTAACTAGGGTGGATTAAAGGTTCTCTATTCGAGGGAAATGCCTAAAGGCTACCTTTACCACGATGTTTTGCCGCATCGGACGACGTGCACTCGATTGAATGTGAAATGTGTTCAATCGGGCACACGAGGTCCTACATTATGTATTTGTTTATCCATGCATGTGTTTTTGTCATTTCAGATGTCATTTTGGTAATCTCTTTCGAACGCGATTCCGAATGATACACGAACGTATGCATTTTGTCTCAGTCCATTCGAAAGCATTTACGAATGCTACTCGAACACGCATGCGTTTTTTTTTACCATGTATCAGGTCTTATCCCGTTCGAATGCATTCTCGAATGTTTTACGAACGCGAATATTCTGTTTACCGTTCGAACGTGTTTTCAAACACTACACGAATGCACATACAGTAAACAGATTTCTTTTCATCACATTTCATGCATGTTCATTTCTTTGGTAATTTATTTTGTATTACATAATTAATCATATCATTTCATTATTGACACTTTTATTGTTATCGTTTATTTATATTCCCGCATTTATCTACTCAATGTGTTCGTGAGATTGTGTGCTTGCCTTTATTTCATTTATTTCTATGCATTCAAACTTAGATATGGGTTATATGCAAACTTAGATATGAGCTTCATTTTCATGCATGTGAACTTAGAAATAGAATACTCTTGGAAATATAAGTTGTATAGATCCGATTAAATTATTGCACAAATCATTTCATTACAAGTGGCATAAGTGAGGGACCATTCTGAACCCAACGGTTTGAGGTCTTCCCTTGCGAGGGGTGAGTGCGGCCTTAAATCATTTTCCCGGTTCACACTGGGTGGCGACACCATGTTATTTCTCCGGTTTAGTCCCTCGTGGGCTACTCTGTACTCCCGACCAGGCCGCGAGCCTGGAACAGCGTCGCCGATTTCTGTGTCCTACAGTCTTGCGACTCCACTAGGGATAGAGAATCACCCCGAAATAATGTCTTGTAATGATTATGATTTGTGCTTTAGTTAACCGTGTCTATAGTGGGTTGAGGGGGTTTAATCAAAGGCATTGTTAAGGCTAGGTGATGGTTTGGTGTATTTCTTCATTCACTACCTTTCTATGAGGAAAAGATGTGAAGACACCTAGATAATCATTACCCGTAGCTCGTTGTGATAGACTAATTTGGAGGACTTGTTGTTTATTACTGTCACCAAAGCGATAAGAGCCTAAGAGGCATGGGTATTTAAGAGAGTTCGCTCCACCCTCCCTATAGGGAATCTACAATAAGAAATCCATTTGACAGTTAGTCACGTATCATAACTTATTAGAACGTACCGTAAGGTATAAAAAAGGTGCGCTCACTTGGTCGCTCGAACCCTTGAGTGGGGAGACCTAGTTGTGGGCAATCCTTCGTCGATGAGAGCCTTTGTCTATACCCCTATAAACCCGCATATGAACCTTAGTTGTAGGGCCAATAGAAACCATTCCTTTATGTTTATGTTTGGGACCACCGGCATTTGGATTCAGTTGGACTTTTTGTCATGAGGTATGGGCTTGTTGGGCCATTTAAACAGGGATGAGTCCGTACTTTATGACAATTGGTGTTTGACAATTATGACCCATAGCATCACAATTTCTACAGATCATGGTGTTGTTGTACAAATTAACTATGTGACAAAGGAAATTACCCTTTTATCATTTATAATTAGATTACCAAGATATATAAGTGATAGAAGGTCCTTATGATTAGTTCCGGATTGAGATGATATGAGACAGTATCAATCCATGAAGGTTTAATCATTAAATATTCCTAGTCGGAGTATTATCGAGATTGGACATCGATAATGCGTAAAAGACTAGTATTACACTTGTACGCGTTGTGGGAGCATAACGGCATAGTTCTCATATATTTGGGTATAGGATACTCATGCAAGTGTAATAGGAGGTTGTATTTACCGATGGTATGGGAACACCTTCGCTCTGGATAGACCCCTCGGAATTCCATTGGTAGTATGACTATGTGTCTATGGAAGTCCGAATCAGGGTAGATGTATTTGGTCTTAACCTGAGACTTGCACCGCTAGTACTTGCGACAATTAATATACTTTGGTTTTGGTCATCCAGGGCTTTAACAGGTTCTGTGTACGCTTCTTCTTGGTATATTGAGAATCGTAGTGTATTGGGTGTGATGTCAAGACGGAAGTATCACTCTAGTCATAGTGGAGATGATGATCACGTAGGATACGGAACTGGTGCTCTTATATGCTACAGCTATCGGGATATTATGACTAGGTCATGTTTATCCGATTATAGAGACTAGTTATTAGAGATTCGATATGTGCTTCGTACGGGGCAGACACAATTCCAGCCCCAGGCCTTGCATGTGACATCCGATACTGGATCGTAATACGAAATACTACGTATACTATGCCTGATAAAGATCACATATTCATTTAAGAATATTTCTGGGGAATTGGGTAGGCACGGTACTTTGCTAGAAGCCAACCATGTCTTGTAAATCGGTAAAAGCGTAGTACTAGGTACGTACGTGTTCAGATAGTCCGACGACCGGATTTACTACCAACATATCTAAGGATCTCATGGGTCGCTTCCCGAAGATTCACTGATGACGTATGACTCGTACTTTATTAATCTGGGATTAATTATAAGAGAGATAAAATTAATCTTGGATTAATTACGGAGATATTTTATCTGGGATAAAATATTATTTAAAGAGAGAGAACGATTAATTTGGAATTAATCGATAAAATAATATATTCGATATATTATACGAAATTAGATCTCGATGCGGAATTAAAATTAGATTTTAATTCGGGCGAACGAGTTAATTTAGAATTAATTCGTTAGCGATGTGAATAGTAATTTTGCTAGGCATAATTATTTAATTAATTAATTTAATTACGTCGCAACGGAAAATTCGTTAATTCGGAATTAGCGAACCCGAGCCCGGGAGTGTTTGCGGGCCCACTCGCATTTCGAATCAAGTGGGGCCCACAAGTCACATCAAGGGTCACATCATTAGTCATTCAAGTGATGGATGTCTTATCACTTTGAGTGATGTGATGTTAGTCATTTGTGATTGATGGGAGTGGTTGGAAGGCTTAAATGCCTTGTACTTTATGGATTTGAATTTTTGGTATTAGATTTTAGAAATCTAAATACACAAAAATCAACTCATCACTTCACTCTTCTCTCTCCCAAAAATTCGGCCAAGGGCCATCTTCCTCTCTCTTTTATTTTCTCCATTGTCGTGAGCAAGAACAAGTTTTAGGGAAATTTTGTGGCAAAATTTCCAACTGCTAGCACACTAAAGAGTCATCCAAGGTGATAGGGAAACAAACCCTTGAGCATGGAATCACCATTTGCAAAGCTTGGAGCTTGGAGCACACATGGAGGGCTTGACCGAATTCCTAGGAGCACAAAAAAAACCCTTTGCCGAGAGCTTCCCAAAGCTTGAAGATTTTTGTGTTCAACGCATCGCAAAGCCGATCTTTGTAAGTATGATTCTGCCATACTTCTTTGTTGTATTCACATGATTTCTATGCTTAAATTGATTTTGGGACTAACCTAGAAACCCAACAATGGTATCTTGAGCCTTGTTTAAGCATGAAATTGAAATTATGGTAAAATTGGGTAAAAATGATTTGAGCATTTTTGATGAAATTGATTGTTGATATATGCTTGAATGATGATAACATGGTGTTATGCATGATCAATTTGATGAAAATTGGATTGGATCAATTTTTCCCCAAATTTGAGGCTTGGCCGAAAGTTGAGTGTTGCCCTAAGTCATGGTGATTTTTGATTTTGATCATTGGATGAGTTAAAATCATTTGGGAAATATCATTTAGGATTTAATTGGATTGAATTCAGAATCGGACATGAAAAACCCTAAATTACCGTGAGCTTGTAGCATGGAAAATGAGTTGATTTTTTGATTCAATTGTGTTGGACATATGTTGATGATGATAAGTATAATTAATTGTGTAAATTGATGTTTTGGAAATATTAATTTGGTTAATTAATTATGGCTATACACTTTAATTAATTTAATTATGAAATTTGGAATTTTTGTAATTTAATTAATTCGGCCAAATTTGGAATTGGGCTTGTAAAAGTTGTATTTGGGCTTAATGGGCTTGGTTGGGCCAAGTTTGGTTTAGGCTAATTGGTTGGATCCAATTGGGCCCAAAACCATATCCATAAAGTCCAAATATAATTAAATGGACCTTTAACTTTAATTGGGCCTAATGGGCCTAAATTGGTTTCATGGAAAATAAGGGTGATTCCTTAAATGGGCTTTGGTATTTGGGTTTGACCCATGTTGACCAAAGTCCATGCCTTAAGAAATTAATTGAAAGCCCATTGGACTTTAATTAAATTGACATTGGATCTTAAATGGGCTTTGAGACCCGTAACGATTAGATTTGGAATCTAAGTCGTAAAGGCACATTAAAAAGTGTAATTATTTAATTTAGAATTAAATATAGAATTAGTATTAAATACAAATTAAATTGGATTTAATATTGTAGTTTAATATAATTAAAGAATTCGTACTTTGAGTACTTATTCGTAAAATGAGTCGGACTCGCGCAAAATCAAATCGTTGTTTGAACATTGGATGGTCATTAATTTCAGATTAATTAATTGGATTAGATTGATTGATAACATGCTTTGTGTGAATACATGGATGCGATGTATGAATACTGTATATCGGATGGATATTAGATGGGTGAGGGAAATTTTGGAAATTGTTGTAATAAATTTAGAATTTATTAATTGGACCTGCGTGTCCAGCCTATTACCTCTTGACTCTTTATATTTCTCTTCTCACCTAGTCCCCTCAATGTAAATGATGTTTCTTTAGAAGTGTTATGTAATCAGGTATATGTAATACTTGTGCTAGCGGGAGAGAGGAAAGGGAGAGATTTGTTCTAGGAACAATGTTTTTAAATATCCATCTGCATATCATTATTATATTTATTTATACACGTCTTATTATGTTGTTAGAATGCATGTCTAAGGGTGTATGATGATGAGACCTAACAAAGATAATTAATTGGTTGCCAATTACGCGAAAAACCCTCAACATATATTAAGCGTTTTTCCTTCCATTGAGTGATTCTTACTCAAGATCCAATATTGGCACTGGTTTGTTGGCCAAAGTCAAGACCTTTGTCCATCGCGGATGTTTTTGAATCATGAAGGCTTTGTTCCATATCGGTGTCTTGTCCAAGTTGTGATTTTTTGGCCAAATTCAAGATCACTTCTTGTCCATCGACATCGATTACGAAGCTTTCCAAAGTCAATGGGTTCCGCTTAACTGGGATCATTAAGTTTGTTGTGCCAAAGCCAAGGCTTAGTTGATTCAGAGGAAAAAAGTTAGGGAATATATTGGATATATTGGCATGTATAAGATATATGTTTTGGATTTGGATGTCCACCTACTGGATCTAGGAATTGGATGGGATCCAATTGATCTTAAAGATCTACCTAGTTAATTATCATACAATTTGTTGGCCAAAGTCAAGATTGTGTGTTATTTAACGGGATCCTAGTCCACTAGGAAACAAGGTTTCCCGAGTACTCCACAGGGGGTTAGAGGCTCACCGAAAAATAGTGGGAGGCAAGTATTAAATTTGCAATATTCGTTTAGTTACTTGCCAATACGCGTTCATTTCAAATTTTTCGTCAATATAAATTAATATATTAGTTGGATTAATATTTAATCGTTGTTTTATTTAAACAGTTGGATTGTATTCAAACTATTTCAATTAATAGGTGATTTTAAAATTGGATTATAGTAATCAATATAATTGAATTTAACCAATTAAATTATAGTTGATTATATAGTTAGACTATAGTAATCCTTATAATAAATAGTACCGAAAATCGTTGAATTGATAGTTAGACTATTGGAATCAAGATAAATGAAAGATTAGTGTTTAAAACATAATCCTGGGTGAAAATGTTGTTTAAACGGCTTTAATTTTCAAATTGGGAATAAAATCTCAAGATAGTCCTGGTAACCGAGAAGTTACTTATTTGATAGAGTGACGTCTCGAGCATAAGCCCGGAGTTGAGCAAATAGTAGAACATGATATTTGGAATATTCATGTGGTGATAACTTTAGTGTTTAAACTGTTATGCTTGCCGCAAAGACTCTTTAATTTCTTAGTCAGTACTAAGGACTGGATCCTTATAGTATGATATTGAAATTGAAGGATCTTCATAGATCTATCTTTAGATCTTAGAAGTAAAAATTGCAATAGAAAACTCTTGGAAAGTTAATGGCTATACTAAATGAGACAAAACCAGAGTTTGCAATAGGGCAAGAAGCGCAAAGACGCATCTTACTTCGACATCCCAGAAGGCTAAGGCTTGGCCAAAGGCTTCTAGGGTGTGGAAAAGGGGCAAAGGCAAAGTCATTATAATCTTCTGGGAAGACAAAGGACAAATCCCAAAATGTATGCCTAAACTGTGGCAAACGGGGTCACTGGAAGCGTGACTGCCGTATGGACAAGGCAGACATTAAGAAATTGAAGACGAGCAAGGTTCCAACTTCAAATATGTTTGTCATCAACATGTTCACTACTAGTATTAAAATTGGATTTTAGATACTGGATGTGGTATATAAATATACGTACTAGTGTGCAGAATCTGCTGATAAGCAGAATACTGACTTTAGTTGAGATTTACCTGCGAGTCGGAAATGGGACGACAGTCGCTATTTTAACCGTAGAATCCTAAGTTTAGGAACTACCCTTCGGGTGTGTACATAAATTAGGAAACTGTTAAAATGTAACTAGTTTGACTAGAAACAATATCTCTATATCAGAGTATAAACCGTTGCGGATATACCTTTATATCCTAGAACACTAAAGTGTTTCATTTTATAAATATGATATTGAGATAAACACATTAGATGTGAATAACAATATTTATATTTTGAATATAAATAAATCTCGAACATATGACATGTCAAACAAATAGCTCAAACTGAATTAATCAATTGAAACTTATAAGTGGCATTGTTGTCTGGGACAAAACTAAACAAGACTCGTATATCCACACTTTCGAAGAGTGGATACTAGGATGGATTTGATACTATTCAAATAATGTCTATGAATCTAGTTTATTGGGCAAAGTGCCTAAAAAACCTTTTACTTGGTAAAAGTACAAATGCCAACAATCTGTTAGCCCTTGTTCATAGTGACGTAAATGGGCCCATGTCTAGCTAGGCTAGTTGTGGATATGAATGTTTCGTGACCTTTACGGATGTGGCATCGCGTTATGGTTATGTGTTTCTTATGAAACACGGATCGGAAACTTTTGATAAATTCAAAGAGTTTCGTCACGAAGTAGAAAAACAGATCAGCTAAAGTATTAAAACATCATGATTAGACCAAGATGAAAATACTTAAGCAATAAGTTTCTCGAATACTTGAAAGAGTATAATATTCTTTCAATGAGGACTCCTCCCGGAACACGTTAATTTGACGGTGTGTCCGGACAGAGAAACCAAATTTTGTTGGACATGATAAGGTTAATCATGAGTCGCTCTGAGCTACCGTTTCCTTCAAGGGATACGCATAAACAGTGCAAAAATTATTTAGAATAAGGTTCCATAAAAAAAATCTGTTTGACAGATTTCATATTAGATATGAACATGAAAGAAACTAGGTTTTTCTCATTCCTGAAGATTTGGGAATGCTAGGCATATGTTTGGATGATACCAAACTATAACCCAAATCGGATAAGTGCCTAATTGTTGGTTATCATATGGAAACCAAAGTATAGTACTTATACAACTCAAATGAGTACTTATACTGATATGCAGTGGTAAGTGGGAGGAAAGTAAAACTCGATGAAAATCAGAGTAATACTATTCAAGGCACCGATTCCTTAATGGAACACAGATAGTTCATCAAGGATGAAACTATACCAATAATCTTTGAATACACAAGAACCACGATAATCGGAGAGAGTCAGAAAAAAACCTGGAAGTATGGGTTTCTGATCTCGTCTCATAAAGATGTTAATCTTATTGAGGAACACGAACTGACTACGTATGAGGAAGTGATACAAGGTATCGACTCCCTATTATGACAAAGTACCATAATATCCGAAATGGATTCCATGTATACCAACCAAGTTTGGATACTAGTTGTTGTACCAGAAGGCATTGTGCCTATTGGTACTATATAAGTCTTCAGGGAATACATACATGGATGGCAACATCCAATGTACTAAGCTAGGCTTGTTGCGAAAATGTATCATTATCAACATTGTGTCGATTACGACGAAACCTTTTACTCGTTGCCATAGTTAAATCCATTTGGACAATGCTTGCTAATGCTGCATGTTTCATTCATGAAATATGGCAGCTGAATGCCAAAACCGCTTTCATTAACGGAAACCTTTTGGAAGATGTTTACAACATCCTGACCGTTTTGTCGTACTAAAACAAGCAAACAAGGTTTGCAAGTTAATTCGATCCATTTATGGATTGAAGCAAACATTGCATTCTTGGAATTATCGTTTTGATGTAATCGTAATTGTTGGACAATTATGACCCAAAGCGTCATAATTTGTACAGATCATGGTGTTGTTGTACAAATTAACTATGTGAAAAAGGAGATTGCACTCTTATCATTTGTGATTAGATCACCTAGATATATAAATGATAGGAGGTCCCTATGATTTGTTCCTGGATTGAGAATGATATGAGACAGTATCAGTCCATGAAGGATAAATCATTAAATATCCCTAGTCAGAGTATTATCGAGATTGGACATCGATGAATATGTAAAAGACTAGTATTACACTTGTGCTCGTTGTGAGGGCACAACGGCATAGGTCTCATATATTTGGGTATAGGATACTCATGCAAGTGTAATATGAGGTTGTGTTTTACCGATGGTACGGGAAACAACTTCGCTCTGGATAGACCCCCTCAGAATTCCATTTGTAGTATGACTATGTGTCTATGGAAGTCCGACATCAGGGTAGGTGTATTTGGTCTTAACCTGAGACTTGCACCGCTAATACTTTGTTGGTTTCTATTATTTGTCCCAAGGAAAGTATAAGCATATGAAATACAATAAATGAATATATAATAAACTTGAAGCATGGCGGAATCATACTTACAAAGCTTTTGTGATGAAGAAGATGAACAAAGGGTTGAAGCTCCAAGTTCCTATATGGTTCGGCCAAGAGGAGAAAAGAGTTGAAAGCTCCAAGCTTTGTGTATTCCAAGCTCCAAGGTGGTTTCCCTATCACCTCCTTTGATTCCTTGCTTGTGCTAGCAAAAAATGGAGAATGAGAGAACAATCTTCTACCTTGCATGTGCAGCTCACGGCGTGAGCAAGAGAGAAAGAAGAGGAGAGTGTTTCACTTTTAATTTGTGTTCCCTTTGCATGCCAAAACCATGAATGACCAAAGGAAATGAAAAGTGATATGATATCTAATACCAAAAGAATTTTTTAATGCAAAAAATCCTTCAAAGCCATGCATGGCTTTCCCTCCAAAATGAAATCCATCATTTGCCATCATTACCACACTTTGAGATTAGAGACAATGTATCATCCCTCAAATGTGACTAGATACATCCACCATCTATTCGTATTAAGTAATGAGATATCGCGATGTGATTTGCGGATATCACTCGATTCAAAATACGAATGTGTCCGCAAACACTTTCGGGCTCGGTTTCGTTAATTCTGAATTAACGAATTTCCGTCGCGACGTGAATTAAATAATTACGCCTTGCGAAATTACTATTCAGTTCGCTAATGAATTAATTCTAAATTAATTCGTTTGCCCGAATTAAAATCCGATTTTAATTCCGCGTCGAAATCTAATTTCGTTTAATAATATATCGAATATATTATTTTATCGATTAATTCCAAATTAATCGATCTCTCTCTCTCTCCTAATAAGGCATTTTATCCAAGATAAAGTTTCTCCGTTATTAATCTAAGATTAATAAAGTTCGAATCAAACATCATAGGTGAATCTTCAGGAAGCGACCCAAGAGATCTCCGGATATGTTGGCAGTAAATACGGTCGTTGGATAATCCAAACACGTACATACCTTGTACTACGTTTTTACCGATTTACAAGAAAAGGTTGGCTTCTAGCAAAGCGCCATGCCTACCCAATTCTCCAGAAATATTCTAACTGGAATATTAGATCTATATCAAGCGTAGTATACCGTAGTATTGCGTACATCGATCCAGTATCGGACGATCACATGTTAGGCCTGGGGCTGGAAATGTGTCTGCCCCGTACGAAACATATATCGGACATCAAGCAACTAGTCTCTTTAAATCGGGCAATACTGACCTAGTCATATTGTCCCGACGGTTGCAACCTTTTATAGAGCACTAGTTCTGTATCCTGCGTGATCATCAACTCCATATGTCTGAAGTGACACTTCCATCTTGACATCACACCCAGTGCACTACGATTCCTGAAAAACCCAGAAGAGGTGAACATAGAACCAGTCAAGGTCCCCCAACCACCAAAACCAAAGTTTACCTATTGTCGCAAGTACTAGCGATGCAAGTCTCAGGTTAAGACCATATACACCTACCCTGATGCGGCCTCCCATAGACACGCAGACATACTACCAATGGGATTCCGCGGGGTCTATCCAGAGCGAAGCTGTTTTCCGTACCATCGGTAAAACACAACCTCCTATCGCACTTGCATAAGTATCCTATACTTAAATATATGAGAACTATGCCGTTGTGCCCTCACAACATGCACACGTGCAATACTAGTCTATTCCGCATTATCGATGTCCGATCTCGATAATACTCCGACTAGGGATATTTAATGATTTAAACCTTTATGTATTGATACTGTCTCATATCATCTCAATACGAATTAATCATATGGACTTTCGCCATTTATATATCAAAGTAAATAAATTAAAAAACGGCAAAAGGCAATTTCATTATCACATAGTTAATTTTGTACAAAAATACAATATCATTTACAAAACAGTGACGATATGGGTCATAATGTCTAACAATCTCCCACTTGGCCTATAGCCAGTCACTCAAGCATCTAATACCTGAACTATGTATATGTCGTTCAAACACTTGCGGATAAACAGCTTTCGTCAGCGGATCTGCAATGTTGTTATCTGATGTGACCTTCTCGACTTTTACATCGCCACGATGTATAATCTCCCGAATCAGATGGTAACGCCAAAGAACATGCTTGGATCGTTGATGAGACCTTGGTTCCTTAGCTTGTTCTATAGCCCCGTTATTGTCACAATACAATGGAACGGGCTCAGCTGCTAACGGAACTACTCCTAATCCGATTAGGAACTTTCGGATCCAAACTGCCTCCTTTGCTGCTTCCGACGCAGCAATATACTCCGCTTCTGTCGTTGAATCGGCAACAGTATCTTGCTTGGAAGATTTCCAGCTCACTGCTCCGTTATTCAAACAAAAAATGTACCCGGATTGTGACTTGAAGTCGTCCTTGTCGGTTTGGAAACTTGCATCGGCATACCCAGATACCACAAGTTCTCCTTCTCCGTAAATTAAGAAAGCATCCTTAGTTCGTCTAAGATACTTAAGGATATTCTTAACTGCCATCCAGTGACCTTCACCTGGATCGGCCTGATAGCGACTGCACATGCTCAAAGCATATGACACATCAGGTCGCGTACATATCATGGCATACATGATCGATTCGACTGCCGAGGCGAACGGTATCCGACTCATGTTATCTCTCTCTTCTTGAGTCTTAGGACACATGTCCTTAGACAGAGAGGTACCACGTAACATTGGCATCAATCCCTTCTTGGATTGATCCATGCTGAATCGCTTCAACACTTTGTCAATATATGTACTCTGGGAGAGTCCAAGCAGCTTTCTAGATCTATACCGGTAGATCTTTATTCCCAGAATAAAGGCTGCTTCTCCCAGATCTTTCATGGAGAATTTTAATGAAAGCCAAGCTTTCACCGACGTTAGCATGGGAATGTCATTGCCTATAAGCAATACATCGTCGACATAAAGGACAATAAAAGTCAGTGCTCTCCCACTAACCTTCTTGTATACACAAGGTCATCTTCGTTTTGCACGAAATTATATTCTTTTATGATTTCATCAAAACACTGATTCCATGACCGTGATGCTTGCTTCAATCCATAAATGGATCGATTTAACTTACAAACCTTGTTTGCAAGTCTAGGTACGATAAAACCGTCAGGCTGTTGCATATAAACATCCTCCAAAAGTTTCCGTTAAGGAAAGCGGTTTTAACGTCCATCTGCCATATCTCGTAATCGAAATATGCAGCTATTGCAAGCATTATCCGAATGGATTTAATCATGGCAACGGGTGAGAAGGTTTCGTCATAATCAACACCATATTGTTGACGATACCCCTTTGCTACAAGCCTAGCTTTGTATGTTTGCACGTTGCCATCCATGTCGGTCTTCTTCTTGAAGATCCATCTGCATCCAATAGGTTTCACACCTTCTGGTGCATCAACCAGTGTCCAAACTTGGTTGGCATACATGGAATCCGTCTCGGACTTCATGGATTCTTGCCATAAAGCGGAATCAATATCTTGTATTGCTTCCTCATACGTAGACGGTTCATTATCCTCAATAAGATTAATATCTACATGAGGCGAGATCAGGTACCTATACCTCTCAGGTACTGTCCTGACTCTCTCCGACCTACGCGGTCCTTGTGTATATGAAGGTTGTGGTACAGACTCATCCCGGATGGTCTGTTCATGTTCCGTCGTTGATTCATTGCCAGGAACAGTATCACCACGATTTTCATCGAGCTCCATTTTCCTCCCACTTACCACTGCATCTAAGAATTCCTTTTCAAGGAAAAATGCATGTAGAGCAACAAATACTTTGTTCTCTTGCGGGTGATAGAAGTAATATCCTTTGGTTTCCCTAGGATATCCTACGAAAAGGCATTTATCTGATTTGGGTTCTAATTTGGTACCTTCCAAACGTTTAACATATGCCCAGCAACCCCAAATCTTCAGGAAAGAGAAACCCGGTTTCCTTCCTGTCCATATCTCGTATGGAGTCTGTTCAACAGACTTTGACGGAACCTTATTCAAAATAAGTATTGCACTGCTTAATGCGTATCCCCAGAAGGATATTGGTAGCTCAGTGCGACTCATCATTGACCTTACCATGTCTAACAAGGTACGGTTTCTCCGTTCAGACACACCCGTTTAATTGCGGTGTTCCAGGAGGAGTCCACTGTGAAAGAATACCATGTTCTTTCAAGTAATCTTGAAACTCATAACTTAAGTATTCGCCACCACGGTCCGACCGTAATGTCTTAATACTCTTGCCTGTTTGTTTTTCAACTTCGTGTCGAAACTCTTTGAATTTCTCAAAGGTTTCCGACTTGTGCATCATTAGATACACATAACCGTAACGTGATGCATCATCCGTAAAGGTTACGAAGTATCGATATCCACCTCTAGCCTGGCTAGACATGGGCCCACATACATCACTATGAACGAGGGCTAACAGTTCTGTGGCACGTTCACATTTACCTCTAAAAGGTGTTTTAGGCATTTTGCCTAAAAGACAAGATTCGCAGACATCATATGAATTAGGATCAAATCCGTCCAAGTACCCACTCTTCGAAAGTGTGGATATGCGAGTCTTGTTAATGTGTCCTAGACGACAATGCCACATATAAGCTTCATCTTTTAGATTACTCCTTTTGAGCCTTTTGTTTGTCATTTTGTGTTTAGGAGATTCATTTACATTCAAAATATAAAGACCATTATTTGCAACAACAGTACAAATTTCTGCATCATTTTTATATAAATAACACCCAGTGTTTCTAAATACAAAAGTGTACCCATGCTGGGTTAACAAAGATACAGATATAATATTCCTAGTTAAACTAGGTATATAATAACAGTTCAAAAGTTTAAGTACATGCCCTGAGGGCAGTTCCAAAACAAAAAGTCCCTACAGCCAAAACAGCAACTGGTGTTCCGTTTCCGACTCGTAGGTCAATCTCCCCTGAAGCCAGCATCCTGCTATTCTGCAGATCCTGCAAATCAGTACAAATATGAGCAGCACAACCAGAATCAAAAATCCAATTTTTAAGACTAGAAGTAGTCATATTTATTTCAATAACAAACATACCAGAGGCTGGTGCCTTGCCTGCCTTGATATCATCCCTGTGTCCCTTGCCCATTCGGCAGTCACGTTTCCAGTGACCCTTCTTGCCGCAGTTGAGGCAGACATCTTGAGATTTGTTCCTTGGCTTCCCAGAAGCTTTTGTCGACTTGCCTTTACCCTTGTTCTTATGTTTCCTCTTCCTTACCCCTCCAGTTGCCTTAAGCCCAGCCTTTTAGGAGTTCTTTTTCAGACTCCTTCAAGACGGATAACAGCTCTCCAAGAGAGTCATCTGTGTCCATCAACTTATAGTTGATTATAATTTGTTTCCAAGTATCAGGAAGCGATTGTAAGATCAAATCCACAGTCAGCTCAGCCTCCAAGACTATTCCCATATTGGCCAACTCATCAATATCGGCGATCATTTGAGCCCCGTGGGCCTCAACTGATGCGCCTTCAGTCATTCGGGCGCGGAAGAGTTTCTTCACCAACTCATACCTTTCCATCCGCTTGTTGGAGCGGTGGAGATCTCGAGTCTAGCCATCATATTATAAGGATCCAAGTCCCTATTCTGGCGACGAAAGTGTTGAGTCATAGAAGCTAACATAATAGCCTGAGCTGTGTCACAATCATTGCTGTGAGTTTTCCATAACTCCAGCTCAAGTGGGTCAGTGGGCTTAGGCGGGAGAGGTGTTTGTATAGTATACAGCATCCTCTCAGCCCCAAGGACTATCCTCAGGTTCATTTCCCAATCAGCGAAGTTTGTCCCCTTAAAGACATTGTCACCCATGATGATGTCTCGGACATTTACCTTGCTAGCCATCTCAACTACGATAGTCCAACTATCTAGTTAACGATAAAATGGGTACAGTCAAACTGTTACAAAAAAAATAACAATGTATTAGTCCAACTAATTATAATAAATAGACGAAATAATTTTGAAGAACGCGTAAGGCAAAGTATCTGAATGAAATTGCAAATTCACATACTAGCCTCCCACTATTTTCATCAAGTCTCTAACCCTCTGTTGAGAACTGGGGAAATCCTATTTCCTAATGGGCTAGGATCCCGTTAAATAACACACAACCTTGACTTTGGCCAACAAGCTGTATGCTATTTAACTAGGTAGATCTCACAGATCAATTGGATCCAATCCAATTCCTAGATCCGGTTAGGTGGACATCCAAGTCCTAAACATATTGCGTATGCCAATGTATCTAATACATTTTCTAACCATATCCTCCGAATCATCTAGGCCTTGGCTTTGGCACAACAAACCTAATGATTCCAGTTAAGCGGGACCCATTGACAAGGATAGTTTCGTAATCAATGTCGTTGGACAAGAAGTGATCTTGACTTTGGCCAACAAATCACAACTTGGACAAGACACCGATGTGGAACAAAACTCTCATGATTCAAGTACATCCTAATTGACAAGGTCTTGACTTTGGCCAACAAACCAATGCCAATCGGATCTTGAACAAGAATCATTCAATGGAAGGATAATCGCTTAATATAGATTGAGGGATTTTTGCGTAATTGGCAACCATTTATTATCTTTGTTAGGTCTCATCAACATACACCCTTAAGCATGCTTCTAAAACATCATAAAGCGCGTAAAGTAAATTAATAGTGATATACGGATGGATATAAAACACAACTTGTTCCTAGAACAAATCACTCCCTTTCCTCTCCCCGCTAGCACTATTCTACTACTACCCAATTACATAATACAATAAGAGAAACCTCATTTGCATTGAGGGGAATTAGGTGAGAAGAGAATACAAAGAGATAAAAGAGATAAGGCTGGACACGCAGGTCCAATTTATAAATTCTAAATTTACAATAATTTCTAAAATTACCCTTTCCCTTCTAATATCCATCCGATATACACTATTCATTCATCACATACATATATATTCAAACAAGACATGCTTTTACAACCAATCTAATCCAATTAATTAGTCTTTGTTTAAATGATCATCCAATGTTCAAACAACGGTTTTGATTTTGCGCGAGTCCAACTCGTTTGAGAATAAGTACATAAGGTACGAATTCACGAATTATATCGAACTACTTATTAAATCTAATTTAATTCGTATTCAATACTAATTAATTATTTAATTCCAAATTAATGTTTACACTTTTAATGTGCTTTAAAGACTTAGATTCTAAATCTAATCTAATTGGGTCTCAAAATCCCAACTAACATCCAATGTTTGTTTAATTAAAGTCCGATGGGCTTTCAATTGATTTATTAAGGCTTGGGCTTTGGTCAATGTGGGTCAAACCCAATTACCAGCCCAAATAAG
Source organism: Zanthoxylum bungeanum (assembly GCA_019454045.1). Taxonomy (NCBI): domain Eukaryota; kingdom Viridiplantae; phylum Streptophyta; class Magnoliopsida; order Sapindales; family Rutaceae; genus Zanthoxylum; species Zanthoxylum bungeanum. The sequence goes on from SKCR01027724.1 coordinate 136,466, forward strand.
GAATCACCCTTAAATGCCACAAAACCAATTTCAAGCCCATAAGGCCCAATTAAACTTTAAAGCCCATTATACTACATTTGGACTTAATAGAGTGATTTAGGCCCAAATTGGATCCAATCCTTTTGGCCCAAATCTACTTGGCCCAACCAAGCCCATTATGCCCAAATATAATATTACAAGCCCAATTTAACAATTAAGCCCATTAATTTAAATTTCAATATTCCAAATTTTAAAATTCAATTAATTAAGTGTAAAACCAAGATTAATACATTAAACCAAATATTTCAAAATACCAATTTAATTTATTAATCATCTATTGTTCAAAACATATGTCCAACATTAATTTGAACAAAAATCAAGTCCATTTTCATGTCCATTAAGATTCGGCCAAGTGAGATTTTTGTGTCGATGTGTTTTCAATCCGATTGAATCACTAATCTACGTCCCGTATACGTTTTAAGTCATCCAATGATCTTGTACACAAAAAATTCCAACACATCCAATGTTCATACCCATTCGGCCAAGGTTACATTTTTGGGGAAAAATCATCCAATGCATTTTTCTCAAAATGATTCCATATAATATCATTCTACATACATGTAAGCATACTCATTCATCAAATTTCACACAAGAACATGCTTCAATCAATTTTACCCAAATTTTAACCTAATATATTTCATGCTTAAACATAGCTCTGATACCATTGTTGTTTCTATTATTTGTCCCAAGGAAAGTATAAGCATATGAAATACAATAAATGAATATATAATAAACTTGAAGCATGGCGGAATCATACTTACAAAGCTTTTGTGATGAAGAAGATGAATAAAGGGTTGAAGCTCCAAGTTCCTATATGGTTCGGCCAAGAGGAGAAAAGAGTTGAAAGCTCCAAGCATTGTGTATTCCAAGCTCCAAGGTGGTTTCCCTATCACCTCCTTTGATTCCTTGCTTGTGCTAGCAAAAAATGGAGAATGAGAGAACAATCTTCTACCTTGCATGTGCAGCTCACGGCGTGAGCAAGAGAGAAAGAAGAGGAGAGTGTTTCACTTTTAATTTTTGTTCCCTTTGCATGCCAAAACCGTGAATGACCAACGGAAATGAAAAGTGATATGATATCTAATACCAAAAGAATTTTTTAATGCAAAAAATCCTTCAAAGCCATGCATGGCTTTCCCTCCAAAATGAAATCCATCATTTGCCATAATTACCACACTTTGAGATTAGAGACAATGTATCATCCCTAAAAGGTGACTAGATACATCCACCATCTATTCGTATTAAGTAATGAGATATCGCGATGTGATTTGCGGATATCACTCGATTCAAAATATGAATGTGTCCGCAAACACTTTCGGGCTCGGTTTCGTTAATTCCGAATTAACGAATTTCCGTCGCGACGTGAATTAAATAATTACGCCTTGCGAAATTACTATTCAGTTCGCTAATGAATTAATTCTAAATTAATTCGTTTGCCCGAATTAAAATCCGATTTTAATTCCGCGTTGAAATCTAATTTCGTTTAATAATATATCGAATATATTATTTTATCGATTAATTCCAAATTAATCGATCTCTCTCTCTCTCCTAATAAGGAATTTTATCCAAGATAAAGTTTCTCCGTTATTAATCCAAGATTAATAAAGTTCGAATCAAACATCATAGGTGAATCTTCAGGAAGCGACCCAAGAGATCTCCGGATATGTTGGCAGTAAATACGGTCGTTGGATAATCCAAACACGTACATACCTTGTACTACGTTTTTACCGATTTACAAGACAAGGTTGGCTTCTAGCAAAGCGCCATGCCTACCCAATTCTCCAGAAATATTCTTACTGGAATATTAGATCTATATCAAGCGTAGTATACCGTAGTATTGCGTACATCGATCCAGTATCGGACGATCACATGTTAGGCCTGGGGCTGGAAATGTGTCTGCCCCGTACGAAACATATATCGGACATCAAGCAACTAGTCTCTTTAAATCGGGCAATACTGACCTAGTCATATTGTCCCGACGGTTGCAACCTTTTATAGAGCACTAGTTCTGTATCCTGCGTGATCATCAACTCCATATGTCTGAAGTGACACTTCCATCTTGACATCATACCCAGTGCACTACGATTCCTGATAAACCCAGAAGAGGTGAACACAGAACCAGTCAAGGTCCCCCAACCCACCAAACCAAAGTTTACCTATTGTCGCAAGTACTAGCGATGCAAGTCTCAGGTTAAGACCATATACACCTACCCTGATGCGGCCTCCCATAGACACGCACACATACTACCAATGGGATTCCGCGGGGTCTATCCAGAGCGAAGCTGTTTTCCGTACCATCGGTAAAACACAACCTTCTATCGCACTTGCATAAGTATCCTATACTTAAATATATGAGAACTATGTCGTTGTGCCCTCACAACATGCACAAGTGCAATACTAGTCTATTCCGCATTATCGATGTCCGATCTCGATAATACTCCGACTAGGGATATTTAATGATTTAAACCTTTATGTATTGATACTGTCTCATATCATCTCAATACGGAATTAATCATATGGACTTTCGCCATTTATATATCAAAGTAAATAAATTACAAAACGACAAAAGGCAATTTCATTATCACATAGTTAATTTTGTACAATAATACAATATCATTTACAAAACAGTGGCGCTATGGGTCATAATGTCTAACATACTTACCACAATCAATATACTTTGGTTTTGGTCGTCCAGGGCTTTAACTGGTTTCTGTGTACGCCTCTTCTAGGTATATCGAGAATCATAGTGTGTTGGGTGTGATGTCAAGACGAAAGTGTCACTCCAGTCATATGGAGATGATTATCGCGTAGGGATACATGACTGGTTCTCTAAAAAGGTTGCAACCGTCGGGATAATATGACTTGGTCATGATTATCCGATAATAAAGAGACTAGTTGCTCGTAATCCGATATATGCTTCGTACGGGGCAGACATTGTACCAGCCCCAGGCTTTGCATGTGATCATCCGATACTGGATCGAAATACGCAATACCACGTATAATACGCCTGATATAGATCCTTTATTCCTGTAAGGATATTTCTGGAGAATTGGGTAGGCATGGCGCTTTGCTAGAAGCCACCCTTGTCTTGTAAGTCGGTAAAATGTAGTACTTGGTACTTACGTGTTCGGATAGTCCGATGACCGTATTTACAGTCGACATATCTGGGGATCTCATGGGTCGCTTCCCGAAGATTCACCGATGACGTATGACTCGCACTTTTATTAATCTGGGATTAATTAGATGAGAGAGAAAATTAATCTATGATTAATTGCGGAGATATTTTATCTGGGATAAAATATCATTAAAGAGAGAAAACGATTAATTTGGAATTAATCGGTTAAATTAATATATTCAATATATTAAACGAAATTGGATTTCGTCGCGGAATTAAAATTAGATTTTAATTCGGGCGAACGAGTTAATTTAGAATTAATTCGTTAGCGACGTGAATAGTGATTTTGCTAGGCGTAATCATTTAATTACGTTGTAACGGAAAATTCATTAATTTGGAATTAGCAAACCCGAGCCCGAGATTGTTTTCTAGCGCATTCGCATTTCGAATTCGAGTGCGGCACGCAAGTCAAATCAAGCATCAAATCGCTAGTCGCATATAGCGTCACATCAAGCGTCAAATCATGTCACTTTGAGTGATGTGACCATTGATTGATTGAATGATGTGACATGATTGGAGTTGATGGAAAGCATTTAATTGCTTGACTTTTTGTAAATCAAAAAGTGGGATATGGTAAATGGATTTTAGAAATCATTTAATCTATTACACTTTTTCATCTCTCTCTCACAACTCTCTCTTCTCACGTTTTTGGAGCCAGAAACTCCTCTCTCTCTCACGCCATTTTCTTGTTCTGTTTTCTGGGAAAACCGTGATAGTGAAGGGAAGTAAGTGTGATTTTGTTGCAAAATCGAGAGTGCTAGCACACTCCGGGATCATACGAAGGTGATAGGGAAGTCCACCCATGAGCCGGGAATAGTTTGATGAAGCTTGGAGCTTAGATTCTTGAAGATAGAAGCCGATTCTTGGAGACTCCAAAACAGCCACTGCCGAATTCATACAGAAGGTAGAAAATAGATTTTTTGTTGTCTCTAGCGTCGCTCAACCGATCGATGTGAGTATTCTGTAACGCCCTCGTTGTATTCGCACTTGTTTCATGCTTGTTTATTGATCCTTGGGACCTTAGCAAACTCCAACAATGGTATCAGAGCAAGGAAAAGCATGAAAATGGTTTAGGGCTTAAAATTGGGTAAATTGTATTTGAGCATGTTTTAATGAAATTGGATGAATTAGTATGCTTAAATATGTTTTAATTGATGATTGATTGGATCAATTTGATGAAATGGTGTTTGGAACATTTTTCCCCAAATCTTCTTGCTTCTTTCTTGGCCGAGAATATGGATGCCCTAATTGTCTTGGAATTTTTGATTTTTGATTCATTGGATGAGTTAGAATCATGTTGGGGATATTGATTTAATGTTTAGTTCGATTCAATTGGATTGGATTAAAAATTGGACATAATTTCCCCATATTGCCGAGACTAAAGTAAGCATGAATGGGTTTGATTTTTGATTAAATTGTGTTGGACATGATTTAATGTAAATGAGCATGATTAGTTGTGTTAATTGATGTTTTAGAAATGTTAATTGGGTAATTAATTGTGTAATACACTTTATGTAATTAAATTAAGAAATTAGATTTTTGGAATTTAATTATTGGGCCTTAAATTGGATTTGGGCTTGTTGTGTTGTTATTGGGCTTATTGGGCTTGGTTGTACTAAGTTGGGTTTAGGAAAAATTGGTTGGATCCAATTAGGCCCAAAACCGCTTCCATAAAGCCCAAATGCGACTAATGGACCTTTAAAGTTTAATTGGGCCTAATGGGCCAAAATTGATTTCTGGGCTTATAGGGTAACTCCCGGATTGGACTTTGGTTATTGGGTTCGACCCGAGATGACCAAAAGTCCACACCTTGAAGAAATTAATTAAAAGCCCATTGGACTTTAATTAAATTGACGTTGGACGTTAATCGGGCTTTGAGACCCGTAACGATTAAATTTGGAATTTAAGTCGTAAAGGTTCACAAATAAAGTGTAGTATTTAATTTGGAATTAAATAGTGAATTAGAATTAAATACAAATTGAATTGGATTTAATTGTGTAGTTTAATTTAATTCAAGAATTCGTACTTTGAGACTTATTCGCAAAACGAGTTTGACTCAAGCAAAATCAAATTGTTGTTTGAACATTGGATGATCACTAATTATCAGATTAATTAATTTGATTAGATTGATTGATAACATGCTTGTGTGAATACATGGTTACGATGCATGAATAATGTATATCGGATGGATATTAGATGGGTGGGGCAATTTTATAAATTGTTGTAATAAATTTGATTTATTAATTGGACCTGCGTGTCCAGCCTTATTATCTCATTATTCTTTGTATTCTCTTATCACCTATTCCCCTCAAGTTGTGGTTTGTTGGCCAAGTCAATACCACTTCTTGTCCATCGACATTGATTACGAAGCTTTCCATGGTCAATCGGTCGTGCTTAACTAGGATCACTAAGTTTGTTGTGCCAAAGCCAAGGCTTAGTTGATTCAGAGGAAAAAGGTTAGGTAATACATTGGATGTATTGGCATATATAAGATATATGTTTCGGACTTGGATGTCCCCCTACCGGATCTACGAATTGGATTGGATCCAATCGATCTTAGAGATCTACCTAGTTAATTATCATACAATTTGTTGGCCAAAGTCAAGATTGTGTGATATTTAACGGGATCCTAGCCCACTAGGAAACACGGTTTCCTTAGTACTCGACACAGGGTTAGAGGCTCGCCGAAAAATAGTGGGAGGCAAGAATTGAATTTGTAATATTCGTTTAATTACTTGCCATATGCGCTCAATCACAAATATCATTCGTCAAATTTATTAAATGTTAGTTGGACTAATATTTAAATGTTGTTTTCAATGAATAGTTGGACTATATTCAAACAATTCATTTATAGTTGATTTTATAATTGGATTATAGTAATCAATATAATTGATTTTAATCTATTAAATTATAGTTGATTAAATAGTTGGACTATTGGAATCATTATAATAAATAGTACCGAAATCGTTGATTAAATAGTTGGACTATTAAAATCAAGATAAAAATGAAAGATTCACATTTAAAACATAATCCTATGGAAAATGTATTAAAATGGTTTAATTTTCAAATTGGTAATAATTTCAGGATGGTCCTGGAAACTAATAAGTTACTTTATTTGATAAAATAACGTATTAGGCCTAAACCCGGAGTTAAGCAAATAGTAAAGCATAATCTTTGGAAGATTTATGTGATGATAACTTAAGTGCTTAATCCATTAAGCTTGTCGCAGTAGACTCATTAATTTCTTAATAAGAACTAAGGATTAGATCCTTAAAGTATGATAATAGAAATTGAAGTACTAAATTGTAGGAGTTCTACGGTCCCAATGATCGAATCAAAAGCAAGAAAACACATGCGAATACATACGACGAAGTTGCGGAATACTTACATCGATCGGTTGAGCGACGCGGAAGGCAACAAAAATCAGATTCTGCCTCTTTGGACTGTCACGGCAGTTCACTGCCACTGCCCTCCAAGTTCGGCCATTGTTGGTTCTTCAAGCAAGCTCCAAGCTTCGTTGAACGATTCCCGGCTCATGGGTGGACTTCCCTATCACCTTCGCATGTCTCTCGGAGTGCTAGCTCTCTTGATTTTTGTCACAAAAACCATGCACTTTTGCTTCCCATGGCTCACGGCAGTGAGCAAACCAGAGGAGAGAAAAAATGAAGCCCTTGGCGTGAGAAGAGAGAGATGAAGAAGTGAGAGTGTGTTTGTTATTTTTTGTATCTAATACACTAATCAATTTCCAAAATTAATTATCTTATTTTTTCTTTCAAAAATCAATCTATAAATGCTCCAACCACTCACATCAACTTACATCAACTCACATCAATCCATCAATCATGAATAGTGACTGGCGTCAATCACTCAAAGTGAAAGACATCTATCACTTGATTGACAGATGACGTGACGCTAGATGCGACTAGCGATTTGACGCTTGATTTGAATTGCGTGCCGCACTCGAATTCGAAATGTGAATGCGCTTTTAAATAATCTCGGGCTCGGGTTCGCTAATTCCAAATTAATGAATTTTTCGTTGCGACGTAATGAAATCTAATTTAATTAAATAAGCATGCCAATCATAATTATTATTCACGTCGCTAACGAATTAATTCTAAATTAATTTGTTTGCCCGAATTAAAATCTAATTTTAATTCCACGTCGAAATCTAATTTCGTTTAATATATCGAATATAATAATTTATCGATTAATTCTAAATTAATCGTTATCTCTCTTTAATTGATATTTTATCCCAGATAAAATATCTCCGCAATTAATCCTAGATTAATTTTCTCCCTCATCTAATTAATCCCAGATTAATTAAAAGTGCGAGTCATACGTCATCGGTGAATCTTCGGGAAGCGACCCATGAGATCCCCGGATATGTTGGCAGTAAATTCGGTCGTCGGACTATCCGAACACGTAAGTACCAAGTACTACGTTTATACCGATTTACAAGACAAGGTTGGCTTCTAGCAAAGCGCCATGCCTACCCAATTCTCCAGAAATATCCTTACATGAATAAAGGATCTATATCAGGCGTAGTATACGTGTTATTGTGTATGTCGATCCAGTATCGGATGATCATGTGCTAGGCCTAGGATTAGAATTATGTCTACCCCGTACGAAGCACATGTCGATTGTCTGGTGACTAGTCTCTATAATCGGATAAACCTGACCTTGTCATTTTATCCCGATAGCTGCAGCATTTAAGAGAACCAGTCATGTATCCTATGTGACCATCATCTCTACTATAACTGGAGTGATACTTCCGTCTTGACATCACACCCAACATACTACGATTCTCAATATACCCAGCATTGGCGTACACAGAACCTGTTAAAGTCCTGGACGACCGCAACCAAAGTATATTGATTGTCGCAAGTATTAGGGGTGCAAGTCTCAGGTTAATACCAAATACACCTACCCTGATTTCGGACTTCCATAGACACATAGTCTTACTACCAATGGAATTCCAAAGGGGTTTATCCAGAGCGAAGCTGTTTCCCGTACCATCGGTAAAACACAACCTCCTATTACACTTGCATGAGTATCCTATACCCAAATATATGAGAATTATACCGTTGTGCCCTCACAACGCGCACAAGTGCAATACTTGTCTTTTACGTATTTATCGATGTCCAATCTCGATAATACTCTGACTAGGGATATTTAATGATTTATCCTTCATGGACTGATACCGTCTCATATCATTCTCCGTCCAGGAACAAATCATAGGGACCTCCTATCATTTATATATCTAGGTGATCTAATCACAAATGATAAGAGTGCAATCTCTTTTTTCACATAGTTAATTTGTACAACAACACTGTGATTTGTAAAAATAGTGACGCTATGGGTCATAACTGTCATACAATCTCCCACTTGGCCTATAGCCAGTCACTTGAGTGTCTTACACCTGAACTATGTACGGTTGGCTCAAACTGCTGAGAAAAAACTTCGTCAGCAGATTTGCATGATTATTATCTGATGCGATTTATACGATCATCACATCACCACGATGTATGATCCGAACGAATCAAATGAACTATCGAAGTATTTATCTGGATCGTTGATGAGACCATTAATTCTTTTGCATGTGCTGACGCCTAGCTCAGCTGCTAACAGAATTATATCTAATCTAATTAGATTTATTTATCGACCCAGAAGGCTTCTATTGCCGCCTCAGCTGCAGCAATAACCTGCATTTGTTGTTTATACGGTAACAGTATCTTGCTTGCAAGATTTCCAGCTCACTATTCCGTTATTCAAACTGTATAGTACCGTTTAGCGACTTAAAGTCGTTTTATCGGTTTAGGAAACTTGCTATAGTGATCCCAGTCACTTCAAGTTATCCATCTCCATAGTATAAGACAGCATTCTTAGTTCTCTAAGATACTAAGTATGTTCTTAACTTCAATCCAGTGACTATCACTCGGATTGGCCTGTTTGTGAATCCATATGCTTAAAGCATATGAGACACCAGGTCGCATACATTTTTCAATGTACGATTTCTCAGAGAGTTTTCTCGAAAGCCAAGCTTTCACCGATTATTATTATGGGAATATCATTTCCAAGAAATCACATATTATCATTATTTATATGACAGCCACTGTTAGTTTTAGTACAACATGGATCGAACAACCTGCAAACCTTGTTTGCTAGTTTTAGTACAACAAAACCGACAGGATGTTGTAAACATCCTCCAAAAGGTTTCCTTTTAAGGAAAGCGATTTTCCTGTTAAGCTGAAATATTTCATAAATGAAACATTCAGCTTTAGCAAGCATTATCCAAATAGATTTACCGTGGCAACAGGTAAAAGGTTGAATCGAAATCAACACAATATTGATAACGATACCTTTCCGCTAAAAGCCTAGCTTTACACGTTGGTATATTGCCTTCCATGTATGTCTTCCTATAAGACTTATAAGTAACAATAGGCACAATGCCATGCGGTACATCAACTACTATCCAAACTTGTTGATATACATGGAATCCATTTCGGATTCATGACACTTTGTCATAATAGGGAGTCGATACCTTATATAACTTCCTCATACGTAGTCAGTTGGTATTCCTCAAAAGATTGACATCTTTATGAGGTGAGATCAGAAACCATACCCCAGGTTGTTTTCTGACTCTCTCCGACATACGCGGTTCTTGTGTATTCGAAGATTAATGGTAATAGTTTCATCCTTTATGAACTATTTGTGTTCCATTAGGAATCGGTACCTTGAATAGTATCACTCCGATTTTCATCGAGTTTTACTATCCTCTCACTTACCATTGCATATCGGTATTCCTCTTAGGAAAACCGCATGGTGAGCAATAATCTAATTGTTCTCTTGTGAGATGTATAAGTACTATACTTTGGTATCCCTAGGATAACCTACAATTGGCACTTATGCAATTTGGGTTTTAGTTTGGTATCATCCAAACATATGCCTAGCATACCCAAATATTCAGGAATGAGAAACCCGGTTTCTTTCCTGTTCATATCTAATATGAAGTCTATCAAACAGATTATTATGGAACCTTATTCAAAATAAGTTATGCACTGTTTAAAGCTTATCCGTTGAAGGAAATGGTAGCTGAGAGCGACTCATGATTAACCTTATCATGTCTAACAAAATTCGATTACTTAGTTCAGACACACCGTCAAACTGACATGTTCCGGGAGGAGTCCTCATTGAAAGAATACTATACTCTTTCAAGTATATTAGAAACTTATTGCTTAAGTATTTTCCATTACGGTCTTACCGTGACGGTATAATATTATAGCCGATCTGTTTGTCTATTTCTTGTCGAAACTTAAAAGTTTCCGATTTGTGTTCTTCAAAAGAAACACATAACCATAACGCGATACGACATCCGTAAAGGTCACGAAATATTCATATCCACCTGTAGCCTAGCTAGATATGGGCCCACTTGCTTCACTATGAACTAGGGCTAACAGATTGGTGGCATTTACACTTTTACCAAGTAAAGGTGTTTTAGGCACTTTGCCCAATAAACTAGATTCGTAGACTTTATTTGATTAGGATCAAATCAGTCCTAGTACCCCCTTTTCAAAAGTGTGGATATACGAGTCTTGTTTAATTGTGTCTCAGACATCAATGCCACTATAAGGTTTCTTCTGATCAAATCAGTTTGAGCTATTTGTTTGTCATGTTTTATGTTTGAGATTTATTTATATTCAAAATATAAATTCTGTTATTTACATCTAATGTGTTTATCTCAATATCATCTTTATATAATGAAACACTTTAGTGTTCTAGAATATAAAGGTTCACCCGCAGTGGGTTAAACACTGATATAGAGATAATGTTTCTAGTTAAATTAGTTACATTATAACAGTTTCCTAATTTAAGTACATACCCGAAGGTAGTTCCTAAAGTTAGGTATCTACGGTTAAAACAACGACTTCCGTCCCGTTTCCAATTCGCAGATAAATCTCTATTGAAGTCAGTATCTTGCTCATAGTAGATTCTGAACATCAATACATATATTTTATGTACCACACTAAGTATTTAAGATCCAATTTCAATAATAGTAGTGAACATATTTATGACAAACATATTTGAAGTCATAGCCTTGCTCGTCTTTAATTCCTTCATGTCTGCTTTTTCCAAACAACAGTCACGCTTCCGCGATCCCGTTTGCCACAATTTAGGCAGACATTTTGGGATATGTCTTTTTATCTTCCTAGAAGATTATAATGATTTTGTCTTTGCTCTTTTCAACACTTCGGAAGTCTTTAGCCAAGCCTTGGGCTTATGGAACGTCGAAGTAAGGTGCGCCTTGCGCTACTTGCCTTATTGCAAACTTTGACTTTGTCTCCTTGAGAATAGTCATTAACTATCCAAGAGTTATCAATTGCAATTTTTAGTACTTCTAAGATCTAAAATAGATCTACGAAGATCCTTCAATTTCTTAATCATACTTTAAGGATCTAACCCTTAGTTTTGAAAAAGAAATTAAGGAGTCTACTGCGGTAAGTAAATGGATTAAGCACTAAAGTTATCATCACATTAATCTTCCAAAGATTATGCTCTACTATTTGCTTAACTCCGAGCTTAGGCCTAATATGTTATTTTATCAAATAAAGTAACTTATTATTTTCCAGGACCATCCTAAAATTTATTCCCAATTTGAAAAATTAAGCCACTTAAATACATTTTCCCTAGGATTATGTTTTAAATGTCAATCTTCCAATTATATATTGATTTTAATAGTCCAACTATTTAATCAACGATTTTGGTACTATTTATTATAATGATTACAATAGTCCAACTATTTAATCAACTATAATTTAATATATTAAAATCAATTATATTGATTACTATAATCCAATTATAAAATCAACTATAATTGAATAGTTTGAATACAATCCAACTGTTAATTAAAACAACGTTTAAATATTAGTCCAACTAACATTTAATTTATTTGACGAATGATATTTGTTTGAGCGCGTATGGCAAGTAATTAAACGAGTATTGCAAATTCAATTCTTGCCTCCCACTATTTGTCGGCGAGCCTCTAACCCTCTGTCGAATACTCAGGAAACCGTGTTTCCTAGCGGGCTAGGATCCCGTTAAATATCACACAATCTTGACTTTGACCAACAAATTGTATGATAATTAACTAGGTAGATCTCTAAGATCGATTGGATCCAATCCAATTCCTAGATCCGGTAGGGGGACATCCAAGTCCGAAATATATATCTTATATATGCCAATACATCCAATGTATTACCTAACCTTTTTCCTCTGAATCAACTAAGCCTTGGCTTTGGCACAACAAACTTAGTGATCCCAATTAAGCACGACCCATTGACCATGGAAAGCTTCGTAATCAATGTCGATGGACAAGAAGTGGTTTTGACTTTGGCCAACAAACCACAACTTGGACAAGACACCGATATGGAACAAAGCTCTCCTGATTCAAACACATCCTCGACGGATAAAGGCCTTGACTTTGGCCAACTAGCCAATGCCAGTCTCGGATCTTGAGTGAGAATCACTCAATGGAAGGAAAGATGCTTAATATTTTGCGAGGGTTTTTCGAGTGCAAATTGGCAACCAATTTATTATCTTTGTTAAGGTCTCATCATCATACACCCTTAAACATTCATTCTAAACACATAATAAAGCACATATGAATAAAATAATAATGATATACGGATGGATACTTTACACATTGATCCTAGATCAAATCTCTCCCTTTCTCTCTCCCACTAGCACAAATATTTCTTCTACCCGTTACACTACACTTCTAAAGAAACCTCATTTACATTGAGGGGAATAGGTGAGAAGAGAATACAAAGAATATGGAGGTATAAGGCTGGACACGTAGGTCCAATTAATAAATCAAATTTATTACAATAATTTCTAAAATTGTCCCACCCATCTAATATCCATCCGATATACATTATTCATGCATCGCAACCATGTATTCACACAAGAATGTTATCAATCAATCTAATCAAATTAATTAATCTGATAATTAGTGATCATCCAATGTTCAAACAACGATTTGATTTTGCTCGAGTCAAACTCGTTTTGCGAATAAGTACTCAAAGTACGAATTCTCGAATTAAATTAAACTACAACATTAAATCCAATTTAATATGATTTAATTCTAATTCGCTTATTTAATTTCAAATTAAACATTACACTTTAATAATAAACCTTTTACCACTAAAATTCCAAATTTAATCGTTACGGTTCTCAAAGCCCGATTAATGTCCAACGTCAATTTAATTAAAGTCCAATGGCCTTTTAATTAATTTCTTTAAGGCGTGGACTTTTGTCAACTCAGATCAAACCGATAACCAAAGTCCAATCCGGGAATTATCCATAAGCCCAAAAATCAATTTTGGCCCATTAGGCCCAATTAAACTTTAAAGGTTCATTAAGTCGCATTTGGGCTTTATGGAAGCGGTTTTGGGCCCAATTGGATCCAACCAATTTTGCCTAAACCCAACTTTGTTCAACAAATCCCAATAAGCCCATTTACAACATTAAAGCCCAAATCCAAATTTAAGGCCCAACTTAATTGAACACAAAAATCCAATTTCACATTTAATTAACCTAAAGTGTATATCATGATTAATCACCCAAATTAACATTTCTAAAACATCAATTTATACAATTAATCATGCTCATTAACCAAAAAACATGTCCAACATATTTTTACCAAAAAATCAAACCCATACATGCTACTTTATGTCTCGGTAATGGGGAATTATTTTGTCCAAATCAAATTAAATCCAATTAAATTCAATTCAACATTAAATCAATATCCCTAAATGATTTCCAATTCATCCAATGAACAAAATAAAAAAATTCCAAGACTCACAAATTAGGGTATCATTCGGCCATGATCAAGAATTTTGGGAAATTTGATCCAATCAATTTTTCTCCAAATTAGACATATATAACTCTAAGTTAACATCAAATAAACATAACCAAACACACAATTTGACAAAATCATGCTCCAAGCAAAATCACCCAAATTTTAACCCTAAGTCATTTTTCATGCTTTTACTCGCTCTGATACCAATGTAGGAGTTCTACGGTCCCAAGGATCGAATCAAAAGCAAGAAAACACATGCGAATACATACGAAGAAGTTGCGGAATACTTACATCGATCGGTTGAGCGACGCGGAAGGCAACAAAAATCAGATTCTGCCTCTTTGGACTGTCACGACAGTTCACTGCCACTGCCCTCCAAGTTTTGCCATTGTTGGTTCTTCAAGCAAGCTCCAAGCTTCGTCGAACGATTCCCGGCTCATGGGTGGACTTCCCTATGACCTTCGCATGTCTCTGGGAGTGCTAGCTCTCTTGATTTTTGCCACAAAAACCAAGCACTTTTGCTTCCCATGGCTCACGGCATTGAGCAAACCAGAGGAGAGAAAAAATGAAGACCTTGGCGTGAGAAGAGAGAGATGAAGAAGTGAGAGTGTGTTGGTTATTTTGTGTATCTAATACACTAATCAATTTCCAAAATTAATTATCTTATTTTTGCTTTCAAAAATCAATCAATAAATGCTCCAACCACTCACATCAACTTACATAAACTCACATCAATCCATCAATCATGAATAGTGACTGGCGTCAATCACTCAAAGTGAAAGACATCTATCACTTGATTGACAGATGACGTGATGCTAGATGCGACTAGAGATTTGACGCTTGATTTGACTTGTGTGCCGCACTCGAATTCGAAATGTTAATGCGCTCGTAAATAATCTCGGGCTCGGGTTCGCATAATTATTATTCACGTCGCTAATGAATTAATTCTAAATTAATTCGTTCGCCCGAATTAAAATCTAATTTTAATTTCGCGTCAAAATCCAATTTCGTTTAATATATCGAATATATTAATTTATCGATTAATTCCAAATTACTCGTTATCTCTCTTTAATTGATATTTTATCCCAGATAAAATATCTCCGCAATTAATCCCAGATTAATTTTCTCTCTCATCTAATTAATACCAGATTAATTAAAAGTGCGAGTCATACGTCATCGGTGAATCTTCAGGAAGTGACCCATGAGATCCCCGGATATGTTGGCAGTAAATTCGGTCGTTGGACTATCCGAACACGTAAGTACCAAGTACTACGTTTATACTGATTTACAAAAGAAGGTTGGCTTCTAGCAAAGCGCCATGCCTACCCAATTCTCCAGAAATATCCTTACAGGAATAAATGATCTATATCAGGCGTAGTATACGTGGTATTGTGTATGTCGATCCAGTATCGGATGATCACGTGCTAGGCCTGGGGCTGGAATTGTGTCTGCCCCATACGAAGCACATGTCGGAAGTCTGGTGACTAGTCTCTATAATCGGATAAACCTGACCTTGTCATTTTATCCCGATAGGTGCAACATTAAAAAGAACCAGTCCCGTATCCTATGTGACCATCATCTCCACTATGACTGGAGTGATACTTCCGTCTTGACATCACACCAAACACACTACGATTCTCAATATACCCAGCATTGGCGTACACAGAACCTGTTAAAGTCTTGGACGACCGCAACCAAAGTATATTGATTGTCACAAGTATTAGCGGTGCAAGTCTCAGGTTAAGACCAAATACACCTACCCTGATTTCGGACTTCCATAGACACATAGTCATACTACCAATGGAATTCCGAGGGGGTTTATCCAGAGCGAAGCTGTTTCCCATACCATCGGTAAAACACAACCTCCTATTACACTTGCATGAGTATCCTATACCCAAATATATGAGAACTATACCGTTGTGCCCTCACAACGCGCACAAGTGCAATACTTGTCTTTTACGTATTTATCGATGTCCAATCTCGATAATACTCTGACTAGGGATATTTAATGATTTATCCTTCGTGGACTGATACTCTTTCATATCATTCTCCATCCAGGAACAAATCATAGGGACCTCCTATCATTTATATATCTAGGTGATCTAATCACAAATGATAAGAGTGCAATCTCCTTTGTCACATAGTTAATTTGTACAACAACACCGTGATCTGTACAAATATTGACGCTATTGGTCATAATTTTCCAACATAAATTGCAATGAATAACTCTTGGAGAGTTAATGACTATTCTCAAGGAGATAAAGTCAAACTTTGCAATTGGCAAGTAGCGCAAGACTTCAATATCCTAGAAACCCGAGTCTTGGCCAAAGGCTACTGGAATGTTGAAAAAGGCAAAGGCAAAATCATTATAATCTTCTGGGAAGATAAATGACATATCCCAAAATGTCTGCCTAAATTGTGGCAAATGGGATCGCGGAAGCGTGACTGGCGTTTGGACAAAGCAGACATGAAGGAATTAAAGAACGAGCAAGGCTCCGTCTTCAAATATGTATTGATGTTCAGAATCTGTTATGAACAGGATACTGACTTCAATTGAGATTTAATCTGCGAATTGGAAACGGGACGAAAGTAGCTATTTTAACCGTAGATACCTAAGTTAAGGAACTACCCTCGGGTATGTACTTAAATTAGGAAACTTTTATAATGTAACTAGTTTGACTAGATACATTATCTCTGTATCAGTGTTTAACCCGCTGCGGGTGAACCTTTATATTCTAGAACACTAAAGTGTTTCATTATATAAAGATGATATTGAGATAAACACATTAGATGTGAATAACTGAATTTATATTTTGAATATAAATAAATCTCAAACGTATAACGTGACAAACAAATAACTCAAACTGATTTGATCAGAAGAAACTCTGTTGTGGCAATGTTGTCTGGGACACAATCAAACAAGACTCGTATATCCGCACTTTTGAAGAGTGGGTACTAGGAATAATTTGATTCCATTCAAATAAAGTCTACGAATCTGATTTATTAGGCAAAGTGCCTAAAACACTATTTACTTGGTAAAAGTGCAAATGCCACCGATCTGTTAGCCCTAGTTCATAGTGAAGCAAGTGGGCCCATGTCTAGCTAGGCTAGAGGTGGATATGAATATTTCATGACATTTACAGATGTGGCATCGCGTTATGGTTATGTGTTTCCTTTTGGAACACAAATCGGAAACTTTTAAAGTTTCGACATGAAATAGACAAACAGATCGGCTATAGTATTATACCGTCACGGTTATACCGTAATTGGAAATACTTAAGCAATAAGTTTCTAATATACTTGAAAGAGTCTAGTATTCTTTCAATGAGGATTCCTCCCGGAACACGTCAGTTTGACGGTGTGTCCGAACCGAGAAACCGAATTTTGTCGGACATGATAAGGTTAATCATGAGTCGCTCTGAGCTACCATTTCCTTCAACGGATACACATAAACAGTGCAGAACTTATTTCGAATAAGGTTCCATAATAATCTGTTTGACAGATTTCATATTAGATATGAACGGGAAAGAAACAGGGTTTCTCATTCCTGTAGATTTGGGATGCTAGGCATATGTTTGGATGATACCAAACTAAAACCCAAATTAGATAAGTGCCAATTGTAGGTTATCCTAGGGATACCAAAGTGTTGTACTTATACAACTCACAAGAGAACAATTAGATTGTTGCTCACCATGCGGTTTTCCTAAGAGGAATACCGATATGCAGTGGTAAGTGGGAGGACACTATAACTCGATGAAAATCAGAGTAATACTATTCAAGGCACCGATTCCTAATGGAACACAAATAGTTCATCAAGGATGAAACTATACCATTAATCTTCGAATACACAAGAACCACGTATGTCGGAGAGAGTCGGAAAACAACCTGGGGTATGGGTTTCTGATCTCACCTCATAAAGATGTCAATCTTATTGAGGAATACCAACTGACTACGTATGAGGAAATGATACAAGGTATCGACTCCCTATTATGACAAAGTGTCATAAGTCTGAAATGGATTCCATGTATATCAACAAGTTTGGATACTAGTTGATGTACCGCAATGCATTGTGCCTATTGGTACAATACAAGTCTTCAAGGAAAGACATACATGGATGGCGACATACTAACTTATGAAGCTAGGCTTTTAGCGGAAAGGTATCGTTATCAACATTGTGTTGATTACGATTCATCCTTTTACCTGTTGCCACGGTAAATCCATTTGGATAATGCTTGGTAAAGCTGCGTGTTTAATTTATGAAATATGATAGATTTACGGGAAAATCGCTTTCATGAAAAGGAAACCTTTTGGAGGATGTTTACAACATCCTATCGATTTTGTCGTACCATAACAAGCAAACAAGGTTTGCAGGTTATTCGATCCATGTTTGGATTGAAGCAAGCATTAGGTTTTTGGAATTATCGTTTTGATGTAATCATAATAGTTTATGATTTAATTCAAAACGAAATGATTGTTGTGTATATAAGAGGGTTAGTGGGAGCGCACTGACAATAACTGTCCTATAAAATAATGATAATATGTCATTTCTTGGAAATGATATTCCCATAATAAAATCGGTGAAAGCTTGGCTTTGAATAAAACTCTCCGAGAACTCGTACATTGAAAAATGTATGTGACCTGGTGTCTCATACGCTTTGAGCATATGGATTCACAAACGGGCCAATCCGAGTGATAGCCACTGGATTGGTGTTAAAAACATCTGTTAGTATCTTAGAGAACTAAGGATGCTGTCTTAATCTGTGGAGAATGGGAACTTGAAGTGACTGGGATCACTACTACAAGTTTCCTAAACCGATAAAAATGACTATAAGTTGTAAAATGATACTATACAGTTTGAATAACGGAACAGTGAGCTGAAAATCTTCCAAGCAAGATATTGTTACCGTATAAACAACAAATGTGGGTTATTGCTGCAGCTGAGGCAGGAATAAATGTCTTATGGGTCGATAATAAATCTAA
The DNA here is from genome assembly GCA_019454045.1 of Zanthoxylum bungeanum. NCBI lineage: Eukaryota > Viridiplantae > Streptophyta > Magnoliopsida > Sapindales > Rutaceae > Zanthoxylum > Zanthoxylum bungeanum. Next base: position 155,515 of record SKCR01027724.1, read on the forward strand.
TTAGATTAGATATAGTTCTGTTAGCAGCTGAGCTAGGCGTCAGCACAGGCTAAAGAATTCATGGTCTCATCAACGATCCAGATACATACTTCGACTATTCATCTGATTCGTTCGGATCATACAACGTGGCGATGTGATGATCGTATAAATCGCATCAGACGCTAATCATGCAAATCCACTTAAGAAAGCCTTTCCTCAGCAATTTGAGCCAACCGTACATAGTTCGGGTGTCAGACACTCGAGTGACTGGCTATAGGACAAGTGGGAGATTCTTGGACAATTATGACCCATAGCGTCACTATTTGTACAGATCATGGTGTTGTTGTACAAATTAACTACGTGACAAAGGAGATTGCACTCTTATCATTTATGATTAGGTCACCTAGATATATAAATGATAGGAGGTCCATGTGATTTGTTCCTGGATTGAGAATGATATGAGACAGTATCAGTCCACGAAGGATAAATCATTAAATATCCATAGTCAGAGTATTATCGAGTTTGGACATCGATGAATATGTAAAAGACTAGTATTACACTTGTGCGCGTTGTGAGGGCACAACGACATATTTCTCATATATTTGGGTATAGGATACTCATGCAAGTGTAATAGGAGGTTGTGTTTTACCGATGGTACGGGAAACAGCTTCGCTCTGGATAGAACCCCTCAGAATTACATTAGTAGTATGACTATGTGTCTATGGAAGTCCGACATCAGGGTAGGTGTATTTGGTATTAACCTGAGACTTGCACCGCTAATACTTACGACAATCAATATACTTTTTTTTTGGTCATCCAAGGCTTTAACCGATTTCTGTGTACGCCTCTTCTGACTATATCGATAATCGTAGTGTGTTGGGTGTGATGTCAAGATGGAAGTGTCACTCCAGTCATATGGAGATGATGATCGCGTAGGGATACATGACTGGTTCTCTAAAAAGGTTGCAACCGTCAGGATAATATGACTTGGTCATGATTATATGATATTAAAGAGACTAGTTGCTCGTAATCCGATATATGCTTCGTACGGGGCAGACACTGTACCAGCCCCAGGCCTTGCATGTCATCATCCGATACTAGATCGAAACACGCAATACCACGTATACTACGTCTGATATAGATCCTTTATTCCTGTAAGGATATTTCTGGAGAATTGGGTAGGTATGGCGCTTTGCTAGAAGCCAACCTTGTCTTGTAAATCAGTAAAACGTAGTACTTGGTACTTATGTGTTCGGATAGTCCGACGACCGTATTTACTGCTAACATATCCGGGGATCTCATGGGTCACTTCACGAAGATTCACCGATAAAGTATGGCTCGCACTTTTATTAATCAAGAATTAATTAGATGAGAGAGAAAATTAATCTGGGATTAATTGCGGAGATATTTTATCTGGGATAAAATATCATTAAATAGAGAAAACAATTAATTTGGAATTAATCGGTTAAATTAATATATTCGATATATTAAACGAAATTGGATTTCGACTCGGAATTAAAATTAGATTTTAATTCAGGCGAACGACTTAATTTAGAATTAATTTGTTAGCGACGTGAATAGTGATTTCGCTAGGCGTAATCATTTAATTACGTCGCAACAGAAAATTCGTTAATTTGGAATTAGCAAACCCGAGCCCGAGATTGTTTGTGAGCGCATTCGCATTTCGAATTCGAGTGCGGCACGCAAGTCAAATCAAGTGTCAAATCGCTAGTCGTATCTAGCGTCACATCAAGCGTCAGATCATGTCACTTTGAGTGATGTGACCATTTATTGATTGAATGATGTGACATGATTGGAGTTGATGGAAAGCATTTAATTGCTTGACTTTTTGTAAATCAAAATGTGGGATATGGTAAATGAATTTCAGAAATCATTTAATCTATTACACTTTTTCATCTCTCTCTCACAACTCTTTCTTCTCACGTTTTTGGAGCCAACAACTCCTCTCTCTCTCACGCCATTTTATTGTTCTATTTTCTGGGAAAACCATGACAGTGAAGGGAAGCAAGTGTGATTTTTTTGCAAAATCAAGAGTGCTAGCACACTCCGGGATCATGCGAAGGTGATAGGGAAGTCCACCCATGAGCCAGGAATCGTTTGACGAAGCATGGAGCTTAGATTCTTGAAGATAGAAGCCGATTCTTGGAGACTCCAAAACAGCCACTGCCGAATGCATACAGAAGGCAGAAAACATATTTTTTGTTGTCTCTAGCGTCGCTCAACCGATCGATGTGAGTATTTCGCAACTCCCACATTGTATTCGCACTTGTTTCATGCTTGTTTATTGATCCTTGGGACCTTAGCAAACTCCAACAGTAATGGTATATGATTTAATTCAAATCAAAAATGATTCTTGTGTATATAAGGAGGTTAGTGGGAGCGCACAGATAGTGATTGTCCTAAAAATGATGATATGTCATTTCTTGGAAATGATATTCCCATAATACAATCGGTGAAAGCTTGGCTTTCATGAAAAATTCTCCATAGAATTCTTGGGAGAAACAACCTTTATTCTAGTAATAAAGATCTACTAGGATAGATCTAAAAGTTGTTGCTCTCCGAGAACTCGTACATTGAAATAAATGTACGCGACCTGGTGTCTCATATACTTTGAGCATATGGAGTCACAATCAGGCCAATCCATGTGATAGTCACTGGATTGATGTTAAGAACATCATTAAGTATATTAGATGAACTAAAGATGCTTTCTTATACTATGCAGAAGGAGAACTTGAAGTGACTGGGTTCACTGCAGCAAGTTTCCTAACCGACAAAAATGACTATAAGTCGTAACAAAGGTACTATATAGTTTGATTAACGGAACAGTGAGCTGGAAATCTTCCAAGCAAGATATTGTTACCTAATAAACAATAAAAGAGGAATATTGTTGCAGCTGTGGCAGCAATATAAGCTTTCTAGTGTTGTTGTACAAATTAACTATGTGACAAAGGAAATTGCCCTTTTATCATTTGTAATTAGATTACCAAGATATATAAAAGATAGAAGGTCCTTATGATTAGTTCCAGATTGAGATGATATGAGACAGTATCAATCCATGAAGGTTTAATCATTAAATATCCCTAGTCGGAGTATTATCGAGATTGGACATCGATAATGCGTAAAAGACTAGTATTACACTTATGCGCGTTGTGGGAGCATAACGACATAGTTCTCATATATTTGGGTATAGGATACTCATGCAAGTGTAATATGAGGTTGTGTTTACCGAAGGTACGGGAACAGCTTTGCTCTGGATAGACCCCTCAGAATTCCATTGGTAGTATGACTATGTATCTATGGAAGTCCGAATCAGAGTAGATGTATTTGGTCTTAACCTGAGACTTGCACCGCTAATACTTGCGACAATTAATATTCTTTGGTTTTGGTCGTCCAGGGCTTTAACAGGTTCTGTGTACGCCTCTTCTGGGTATATTGAGAATCGTAGTGTATTGGGTGTGATGCCAAGACGGAAGTATCACTCCAGTCATAGTGGAGATGATGATCACGTAGGATACATAATTGGTGCTCTTATATGCTGCAGATATCGGGATATTATGACTAGGTCAT